>JBCEWC010007628.1:0-21148 GCA_038996855.1 Solanum aculeatissimum | reverse complement strand
GAAAATGGGCATAACTTCTTCGTCCGAACTCCAAATGAGGTGAAACGAAGTGCGTTGGGTAGCTAACTCAAAGGGATTTCCATGGATATATTTAGAGCCACCCAATTATGTGTGTGCTAAGAGATATGACTCTCCAAAGTAGACCCTCGAAAAAGGCTTCACTTGGAAATTTGGAATTTTGATACGATTGCTCTAAAATTTGGGTTAGACCCATTTCCCACTCAATTTGACTCCCTAAGCAAGAATATGAAGTTGGATTTTCAAAAAATAAAATAAATTTTTAGATATAGCTAAAACAAGTTTCCGGTAACTTCCGAAGCACACTTTTAGGAACCTTTTGGGTTGTTTCAATAGAAGATGTAGGCCTCCTGTGGGATGGTTTGAAATAGGTGAGAAGGCCTTGCTAGGCCTGAATTTGGTTGTTGAGGCTATTGAAAAGGTGAAGTTTGTTCGGAAAAGGTTAAAGATGGCTCAAAGTCACCAAAAGTCTTATTCGGATGTTAGGAAGAGGGATCTTGAGTTATCGGCGTTTTGGTAAGAAGGGCAAGTTAAGTCCCTGGTACGTTGGGCCTTATGAGATTGTGGAACGGGTTGACAATGTAGCATATAGATTGGATTTACCTTTGGACATGAGTTCTATTCATCCGGTTTTCCATGTATCTATGTTGAAGAAGTTGGTTGGTGACCCTAAGGCAATTGCACCTTTGGAGGGTGTGACAAGTGAAGCGACTTCGTAATAAGGAGGTAGCTTCGGTCAAAGTTCTTTGGAGGAACCAAGATGTGGAGAGTGCAACGTGGGAAGGGGAGTTGGACATGATGGCGCAATATCCTTATATTTTCCAATCTACTCAAGCCTAAGGTACTAGGTTCTATACTTTATTTGTCCTAATTCTTTATTTCTTGAGTTTCATGACATTGTATGGATACATGAGCATGAAAATGATTTAAATAATATTTTGGCATGAGTTTTGAAAGACTTTTGATATGACGCATGATCTTTTGAGTATGGTTAGAATATCACTTGTTTTGATTGATGTCCTCAAGCCGTAGTATTAGCTTATTCGAGGACGAATGTTCCCAAGGGGGAGATGATGTAACGACCCGAACTTTTTTGAACTTCTTAATGGTTGTTCTTGGATAGTGTTGGAATTGTCAAGGTTGAATTTTGGTAGCCATGGGTTGAATTTAAGTGACCGGATTCAAAAGGGATAGTTTGGTGAGGTTATAAGGCCGGTGAGGCAGTTTAATTTGAAAAACCATATCTTTTAGTACAAGTTGAACTATGTGAGCTATTATAAATGAATTCGAAGCTGTTCGAGTTATCTTCACAACGCAACTGGTTTAACTCAATTTGGAGTTCTGGTGATCACATAGTCTCTTGTTATGGCTCTTTGAGCATTTTAGGTGCTTGCACCACTTTGATATGTTATGAAGGCTTGATATGATAAGCTATGTAGATGGGATACTCTTATTGCATTGATATGGAAATGATCATGAGAATGATTTTGGAAACTCTTGTTGGCTTTTAGACTAAGCATGAATATGGTTTTGATCAATGGTTTTGGTTTTGCTAATGATGCACGATTTTGAAAAGAAGGTAAGTTTTTCCAATTTGAAGTTGCTTGTATATATATACATATTCCCATGGGATGAGACTTAGTACCGAGGGATTGGAGTCGAGGTGGACTATCTCTAAGTGTCCATACTCCTTTCCGTCAAACCATGTGCCACCATTGGTTATCTCCCTAGATAGGGATTGACTTGTTATGTATCCCCTTGATGAAGGGTTTACTAGGGATCTACTTGGCAAGTAGTCCGGATCCAGGTAGTAGCTCGCTCAGGTCTCCTCCGTTGTCGGTTGAGGTTACATCCCCGCTAAATTATGATTGTTGGATTGCATCTCATGCATCATGGCATAGCATATTTTTATATTCCTCTTGGCTTCATGCATTCCATTCGTATCACTTGTCCTCTTGTCATGTTGCTTGGTCATACTATATTGTTATGTGCATTGCATGCCCACATACTTAGTACATATTATGTGCTAACCCACACTCTTTGTCTATCTGACCTAACCATGTAGGGACCGGAGACGACTTATATCTTCCACCGGACGACGTGTGATCATCTTGCACACTATTGCTTGTGGTGAGCCCTTTAGTTCAAGGGCAATAACCACTTTCTATCTACCTAGTATTGTTTTGTTACTTTTCCTTACTTATGTATTGAGGGTGAGCCTCAAACTATGTCGAGACCCCGCTTATCTTATGTAAAGGCTTGTTCGACAACTAAACTCTTGTACGTTGGATTATGTTGTTGGATATTATGACTATTGAGATATTATGATTTATGAGTTTTGGTTATGGAAATGTTATTGATTACGCTTACGACTTGATGTTGGGATTGTGTGTTGATTATGTGTTTGTGTGAAAAGTCCCCTAATCCGGAATGCCCTCATAGCTTGAGTCCTACTTACCCGCCCCTTAGAGATAACTGTTATGTGCTATGTGATTCATGTTCCTCTCATTCCCGGCAACATCCCCATAGCTTGTGTCCAAAACCCCATTTTCCCCTAGAACTTATGTGTTATGTGTTTACTTCCACGCTTCCGAACCGATAATGTGTGACGATGCTATGATGACTTGATCGAGGACTTTCGGGTTCTCTTTCGCCATGTCACATCTAGGCCCCTTATTCGGGTCGTGATAATAAAGAACAAAAGTACTCCTATCCACCCACCCACATACTATCAAACTACACACCTACACTCAGAAGAGTCCCAACACAACATAATATATATATATATATATATACACACACACACAAGAATGACTTCACTCCTGAGGAAGAGGAGGAGGTTAGGAGGGAGAATGCATGGGCATTTGAGTGAAGCTGGTGGTTTCATGTTCTGGTTATGGGAGTTATAATATACACCAGTAGATTTCTATGAACAATTGTTATGTTAGTAGTAAATATGTTCGTAATGTTTGTTTTTGGAACCTTTAGTTTTGGTTGTTCTTCTTAACTTTTGCAATGCAAACTGTTCAAGTTGTCGTCTAATGAAGACAAATTAAACCTCAAAAAAAAAAAAACATATTCTATTGATTCCCAAAGATAAGTGTCATTATAGTCCTTCAGTAATATAAGTAGTTTCAACTTCATAACACAGTATCAATATGATCCAGTCTTCATAATATACAAGGTTCAAATCATTCAAAATATCACACATAGTATATATAACAATCTCAGGGAAAACAACGATGAGAAATAAAATAAATGCGATGAAATAGAAACAATGTGATACAATGTTAAGTAATCATGATACATATCTATCCTATGATACACATTCATTGAAAACCTCATACCCAAAATAATGGGGGCCTCACATAGACCATGTATTCGTGAATATTGTTGGCAAAGACTTTGGCCAATGCTCACCTGACCAGCAGAAACCTCAGCCATATCATCCGTCAAAATATTACCTCGGAACATTGACATAAACCTCGACTATCATCGACCGATAGAGACCTCATTCACCAACTGACATATTACCTTGCACATCTCTCGGTAGTAGCTATTATAAGTATCAATACACAAGTAAAAAGTGAATGCAATGTATATAGTTTCAATATCATCACAATATATCAATACAACTCTAGACAAAATCATTTCCCTTCGGCTTTTCATCATCAATGAAACATCAAGCAATGAATGTCAACATGGAACAATAGTAATCTCATAAGCATAAGGAAAGTCAAATGTCCATATAGATCATATGCTCAACAATAAATATGAATAATTTTACAAGTTTACGAGTATCTGTCATAATTCAAAAATCAGGTATGATAACACTCACCTAACCAACCAGGATGAGTCAGCCTAACACTGAACAACATAAAACAATACCTAGCAAAAGATAAAATAGTCTAATAAGGTAGATAAGCATAGGGAAACAAAATCTATAACCATCCCAGAACTGATGTCACATATACAAGACTCTAATAACAATAATACTCAAATGATAATGTAGTCCCAATATCAGTCCCCAAATAGAAAAAAACATAAAAATAGAATCCTCAAAGGCCTGTCGAAGAGACAAGCGACTACCTCTCAAGTGTCCTAAAGCTCGATTCGGTAAAAACAAAGTCTAGCAAGGAGGACCGAGCTCACAACCTATAGAAATGCAGCAAGGGGTGAGCACAAAACAACAAGGTACTCAACAAATAGAAACTAGTCTAAAGTAAAGCAATGAAGAGCATAAGTACTCATATCCACCCAATCATATCCCATTGAACTACACACCTGCACTCAGAAAAGTCCTAGCACAACAATAATATTTATACACAATAATATATCATAAAACAAAGTCTCAGGATGTACAACAAAATTCTAGAATCAAATAGTACAATAGGTCATCGATGCCATAAGTATATACAATCTCTACATATTCTGGTTTTCACGATATATCGGGCTCAGGTTATCAGCATTTATTACAATCTTTCAATAGTTGCATATTAACGTACATAAGTTCCAAAACATTCACAATCTCACACTTTATACATATATCAATATAAAAAAAAGAATGATATGAGATAGAATAAATGCTATGAAGTGTAAACAATGTGATGCAATGTCAAATAATCATGATGCATATCTGTCCTATGATACACATCTGCTGATTGTGTCAGAATGGAACCCATATGGGCCACACATGGACCATGTATCTACCAGAACCATTTCTTTTGGGAATTTACTTTCATATGTAGCTGGAACCATTTACCTTCAACTTTTTATTTCTTTTCTTTCCTCTAGCCAGAACCATTTCCCCTAGACTTTTCATTTCTTTTTTTCTAGCTGAAATCATTTTCATTCAGCTTTTAATCACCAATGAAACATCAAGCAAGCATGTAATCATAACACAATAATCATGTTCATAAGGATGACTATATGCAAGATGTACACTTAAATCATTTAATACAACATTCAATTTTGAATATCTCACAACACAATCTCAATATCATCACAATCTCAAAGTCAACATCAAGTAGTTCACAATTCCCACAGTTATAGCACAAGTATAAGGATTCATAACATTTATAATTACTCAAATGATCAAAGCTTACAATAATAGCATCTAACCTATTTTGTGCCTCAAATCACCTAAGCATATTCATATAGAATAATACAAGGTTCAATCATACCAAACAAAAGGTTAGAATCCCATTTGCCTTAATAGAAGTCTCAAATCAAGTCAAATACAAAGCTTTTTCCTTTCTACGATACTCTGAATCACCATAATATTTTCTAATATAGAATAATAATCACAAAATGAATCTAATGATACTAAAGTCAATCAATTTGAGCAAAAAGGATAAAATGGTCAAAAATCTCATGCCGAAAAAGTGCTCAAATCTGAAAATTAATACATGTAAACGTTCTTTGAATAACAAGGATTCCAACGGTGAAAAATGTTTCAAAAATGGAGTTAAAATGAGGTCATGATAATTAATTTACCGTTAGAGATCAAAGTTTGAAAAATCTTTAATTTCTTTAATTAAAACCCAATTTCTAAGTCAAAAACACAAATTAATCAATGAACATTAAAGAAATGGTTAGAAACTAGTTACCCCAATGATTTTGCCTTGAAAAATCTTGAAGATCCTCTACAAATAAGGCTTGGAATATTAAAAATGATGGAAGAAGTCATAATCCGTCATTTAAAAATCATTCATTGTTTGGACATTTTTAATGCTCGACAAACGCGGAGTTGTCTGTGAATGTAGAAGCCAAGAAGACTAAACACTTTCCGAATGCGTACTGTTCATATGTAAACGTGGAGTAGTAGCAACCTATACTCTGCAAACGCTCCGCAAATGCGGAGGTCAAGGAGCACTACACTCCGCAAACGCAGAGTATTAACTCAAATGCACTAGATTGCAACAATTACATATCACAAAATAGACCCTCAAGATTCGTTCAAAACCCTGTGAACACAAACCATACATGTAGCCCTATTAGAAATGATATTTTGGACTCAATGGAATCGTCAAAATTCGAATTCAAGACCTCCTTGGCTCAGAACCTGATAAAATTCAAAGAAACTAGTTAAGACTTAAAATACCCAAACTTCCCTCGAGAAATCTAAAAATTACATTGAGATCATTACAAGCGTTAGTTTCACCATCCAAAGCCACTAAAAATGTCAGAATTCTGATTCAAGCTTCCAAACT
This sequence comes from Solanum aculeatissimum, assembly GCA_038996855.1. Classification (NCBI taxonomy): domain Eukaryota; kingdom Viridiplantae; phylum Streptophyta; class Magnoliopsida; order Solanales; family Solanaceae; genus Solanum; species Solanum aculeatissimum. The sequence continues at coordinate 14,918 of JBCEWC010007628.1, read as the reverse complement.
CTGAATATTGACTATAGTCAAACTATGATCCAAAAATCAACTAAAAATGCAACTTTGAGTCTAAAATATTCATTTTAACTCTAAATTTAGTTTTGTAAGTTCTCCTAGACCAGATTTTGTATTTTAGAGTTGATGGAATTGACAGAATTGGATTCTAACACTCGAAACTCAAGATGACCATAAAACTCGAAAGTTCCAACTTTAAACCTTTAAAATCTCTTTCTTTAGCAAAACTATAACTTTTCACAAAGTTTTGAAAATTCAACTTTTAGACTTAACCAAAAATGACTCAAAGCCACTTTCAAGAAAGGCAAAATGATAATTTTGTCAAGAATCCCAAAAATGACCTTCGAGGTCATTACAATATCACAATCCCACAATTATTTCACAAGTGAAGGATTCACAATATTTACAATTACCTAATCCAAAATCCCATGATCAAGCCTAAAATAATATAACTGTAACCCATTTCATGCCACAAATCACCCAACACATACACATATGATAATACAAGGTTCAATCATACTTAACAAAAGGTTAAAAGTCCATTTTCCTTAGAGGAAGTCTCAATCAAGTCAAATCCATGCCTTTTCCCCTTCCATAATAATCTGAATTACCACAATCTAGTCAAATATAGCATCACAATTACATTACAAAACTAATGACACTAAAATCAAGCAATACGAGTGAAAAAAGGCAAAATGATCCAAAATCTCATACCGGAAAAGGTTCTCAAAATTTGGAACACTTTACATGAAAATGATCCTCAAGTAATAAGGAATCTAAAGGTGAAAAACATTTCAAAAAAGAAATTAAATTAGTTCATAATTACCATTTTTGTATTGAAAGTCAATATCCAAGAAAACCCCAATTTCTTCGATCAAAATCCTCAATTTCCATGTTAAAATCAAAATTTAATCAATGAAAATTGAAAAAATAGGTTAGCAATTAGTTCCCAATAGTCTTGCCTTGAAAATCCTTAAACGTTCTCTCAAAAATCGAGCTTGGAATGTTGAAAATAGTGGAAAAGGGTGAAATCCATAATTTAAAATAAAGCTACTATTTCAGGTATTTTAATTCTCCATGAATGCAGGAGAATCCCCACAAACGCGGAGTTCAGTCAAACCCCAACACTCTACGAATGCTGAGCTCTCTTCCGTGAACGTGGAGGTCAAAGAAGTCATACCTCCAATAACGTGGAGACCCCATTCGCAAACGTGAAGTACAACACATCAAATATCAATATCATCAATGCATACAACACAAAATTCACAGAACGAACCCTTGGGATTCATTCAGAGTTCTGTAAACACAACTAAGACATGGAACCCAACCAGAAACAATGTGCCAGACTCAACGAAATCATCGGAATTCGAGTTTGAGGCCTCCTTAGCTCGAAATCTCATAAAACTCAAAGAAACTAGTCAAAACTCAAAATACGCAAACTGCCCTCAAAAACTCTAAAAATTATAATTAGATCATTTCTAGCGTTAGTTTCACCACCAAAACTATCAAAATTTCTATTAGAGCTTCCAAACTTTGAATCTAAAGTCAAACTATGATCCAAAATCAACTAAAAATGTAACTTTGAGTCCAAAATCTCCATTTTAACTCCAAATTCAGTTTCGTAAGTTCTCCTAGACCATATTCTGCATTCCAGAGCTGGTGGAATCAACAAAATTATAATTTGACACTCGCTACCAAGATGACCAAACCACTCAAAATTTCCATCTTTAAGACTAAATACACTTTTTCTTTAGAAAAACTCCAACCTTTTATAAGGTTTTTAAAGCTAAGTCTGACTTTTAGACTCAATGAAAAATGATCCAAGACAACTTTCAAGAAGGACAAAATGGTAATTTTATTGAGAATGTAAAAAATGACCTTCGAGGTCATTACATATACCAAAGCTCTTCCTAGTCCTAAAATCACCTCCTCAATCAAACAGAATCATCTGAAACTTAATCCAAGTATCCGAACTCAAAATATTGACCAAAATAAAATATTAATCTAATTTGACTCAAACTTCCAACTTAAGACCCCAAATCAAGAAAATAATTTCAAATTTGTAAACAATGACTCTCTTAGACAAAATTTCACATTTTAAAGTTGATGGAACTGACAAAATTTCTATTTTAAGACTCGTCGCTTTAGTTGGTACTAAAAATCACTTTTTGACAATATAAACCTTCAAAAACTCAAAACTTTAATATTTGATAACTTCTTAATAAATTCCAAAATTAAGTTCATTAATGGATCAAACATGACTTGGAGAAACTATCCGGAGGTGTAAAATGATTATTGTTTCAAAATATTTCATAAATAACCTTCAATGTCATTGCATCATCCACTCCAACATAAAGAAACGAAAAGAATCTTTACTCAATGTTACCAAGAGTCTGAGGTGTAATTCTCAAAGGTAGTATTTTCTCTTCTAAGAGAACTCACTTCGAAAGACCATACCATCAGGATACACTATCAAGAACCAAATTTTTAAACCACTATTAAAAAGGTTGCAACCTAAGTGTAATTACCAAGTCACAAACCAAACCATGAACCAAATCTAAAATAACCATAAACCATTTGTGATATACAAAACATCACAAGTCTTAGCCAAGATCATTTCTCTTAACATAGTCCTTCTCTCAGTTTAAGTTGCAAAAATATGATCTTTAGAGAATACATATTCATAAGGGAGAACCCAACTTATCTAATCCAAAGAAGGTGACGATTAGGTAATCAACTAGTGAATGATACTTCCACGCATATAATACCTCCTATAACACTATTGGAATGTTGGAACATTAGCTATGATAGAAAAAAAACTCCTAAAAATGAAAAAATTAGGTCCAATAGTGTAATGACCTGGTTGGTCAATTTTGGCCTCATCTGTGAAAATTATTATTTTACTCTTTTGTAAGCTGTTTTGGGCCTATTTGAACTATTTGTATAGTTGCAACTAAAATCCTGAGTTTTTAAAATAGAAAATATGAGTTTTGACTCTTTTTGGAAGCTTAAATTGTTGAAAAAGTGAGTTTTTGTAGCATTCTGAGTTTCTGGTGTCAGATAGGGGTTCCGTCAATTTCATTAGCTCTAGAATGTTGAATCTGGTCTATGAGAAGTTACAAAATTAAATTTAAAATAAAAATGAGGTTTTTAGGCCCAAAATTGTGTTTTGAGTTAATTATTTCCAAAATCAAAGTTTGACTTTGGTCAATATTTAGACTTCAGAAGCTCATATTGAAATTTCGATAGTTCCATATGGTGAAACTAACACTAAAAATAGTCTCTTCATATTTTTCGGAGTTGCCGATGATAATTTTGGTATTTTTAGTTTTAAACTAATTTAGTTGACTTGCATTGGTGAATGTGTAGTGGAAGGCTCGAAATTGATTTCCAATGAGTCAGGATCGCTATTTCTGGTTTGGATACATATTTGGTTTGTGAAATTATGCTTTCGGATGAGTTTCGAATGACTATTTTGAGTTTTGTTGTTTGCTGATTTTGCAGGTGCAAAGGAGATTTTAGTGCATTTATGACCCTTCTCCGCCCTTGTAGGAGAGAATCCATATTCGTGGAAGAATGTGATTTGACCTCCTCCGTGTTCGCGGGTAGTGCTCTGCGTTCCCGGAGCTATAGTTGACCCACCCCCTGTTCCTCTCCGTGTTCGTGGGCTCAAGGTCGTACAGAGCATTATTGAGTCTTACCCTCTTCATTCATGGGATCCCACCTTCGTTCGCGGAGTACATTTTTACTGATCAGTTTTAAAACTCGAGAAAACACCATTTTTACTCATTTTCACGAACTTCAATCTTTTTGGGGTGATTTTTGAAGGAGACTTTCGAAGAAATATTTTGGGTAAGTGATTCTAACATATTTTAATTATTTTCCATAAGTTTTATCTTGATTTTTTCTTGAATTTCAGGATTTTGAACGTCCAAAGTTGGAGATTTTTAGATTATGATTTCAAAACTTTAAATGATGATTTCTACTTTGACTTGAACTCAATTTTAGTGAGATTTTCACTCATGGACCCCATTTTTCGTGTAAAACCTAATTTTAAAGTTAATTTTCAAATTTGAAAACTTTGAATTTTAGCCCTAAATTTAACTATTTTTCCCCTAAACCTAATTTATGCCAATATAGGTATCAAAATATACCTCTTTATGCGTAGTATCTAATTTTGATAGATGAGCGATTTGGGGATCATTTGGAGGCTTGAGTTAATTGAAAGTTTGTCCGAGTGTGGTTTCGGCATTGAGGTAGGTTCGGCTAATCTTATTGGGACTAGATTTGAGTTATTAGTCATGTTTATGTGGTAATTGTGAGATCTAGACTAATTTATAAGTAATTGAGTTCATTTGATGAGATAATGATGGAAATGTGATCCCAGTTAAGCCAATTTTGGAATAAATTGTGATTCTATTGTTAAGTAGAGATGAAATCCTTGAGACTTGAGGCACTTTGGACATGCTCATGATAATATGAGACCTGGAATACCTTTGAAAAAGTTAAGTGGCAACTTGATGATATTTGTGACATATTTTGAAGTCTATGAGCATATTTTGTGACTTGAAGAGTCTAGATTTGTTAGAAATTATTGATTGATGAGAAAGAGATGATAAGATGGTCTATTGATGAAATTGTGGTATTACTCGATGTACTTGACCTAGCCTTATGATGCTATGGCTATTATCTATGTTTATCACCATCTTTCGAGCCATCTCGTACATCTACTCTATTGTTCCATTGGTATGCACATATCTTATACTCTATTGTTGTATTGGTAACATATTTTATACTTTATTTTTTCATTGGTATGCACTGATCTTATACTTGAGTTGTTGCATTGGTGTGCACATATTTTATACTATATTGTTGCATTGGCATACATAGAGCTTATACTTACTTGATGCATTGATATGCACCCATTCTATACTTTATTTTGCATTGGCATGCACATATTGTATACTCTATTATTTCATTGGTATGCACAAAGCTTATACTTGAATTTCTGCATTGTTATGCACCCATCTCATATTGAATTGTATTACTTGAAACATTACACCATGAGGCCTACGACGCCTCGAGATACATCTACTTATGGCTTGTAATGTCCCCGGGTTCTATCTGGTATCTTCATCTCGATAGGTGTGTACATCGGTCCTGTGATGATCATGATTCCACCTCATACATGGCCTATGACGCCATTGCATCCATACATTTCATATACATTGTATCATTGACCATTTACTATATGGATTACTACTCTTGGTTATGTTTATTATGTACTAACCTTGTGATACAGGTGTTAGGATTCTTCGTTGTTACATACTTGCTTAATTTCTCTTACCTAATCGGTTGAACCTACTAGGTACATTTTGGTGTACTCACCCTTACTTTGTTTTTTCCCTGCAGACCAAGCACAAGGACCAACTAGGGTAGTTGATATCATTCCACCAGAGTTCTCTTCTATCTACCTCAGATCCTAGCGGTAAGGCTCCGACTTCGAGTCATCATGGATTCTTGAGACTTCATTTTTTTCTCTTATATTCCATACTTTGTATCAGACATTTCGAGATAACTTTCTATCTTATTTTGAGACAGTTGTAGTTACTCTTCCGCATGTTTAGATGTTCTTATACTTATGACTCCAGGTTTTGGGACATCTTATGTTATGTTGTGATGGTTTCCATTTTATTTCATTCTTCTTTAGTCCTGATTCAATTTTGGGTTGTGAAAATATTCCTCAAAGTCAATCACATATAGCTGAAACAAGTCCTCATCGATAAGATAACTACCAAGACTATTGGAAAACTACAATCCTCCATCATAAACCTCATACAAGCACTCTCAATAAAATTCACGATTGCATAGTACTAGTACACCCTAATTGTAAAAAAATCCTTTTCTGTCTTATTCAAAGTACTCCCTCTCTGGTGTTTGTAGTCAAAACTTTTCCAATTATATAATTCCCACCTGTTTGACTTCTCTCTACATGTGTTATCTGATTTGATAACCAACCTAGCTCAAAACATACTCAACTTGTTAAAATCCAACATATTCACCATAATCCTACACTGAAACCAACAAATTTGGTTCCAACAAAATATCATGACCTTGCTAAATCTTTACTCATGCTTCCAAAATTATTATTAATACTAGAATTTTTTGGGAATTACATTGTCACTAACTGCAACTCTAAATTATGACTTTTCTTTTTTTTCAAATGAAGTATTACTATTCGTCTCAACCCAACTCTAAGCATTCCATGTTAGAAACTGACCATATCCAAGGTCAATAGTACTAATTCGAAAAGTGATGGTGATTATCTCACGAGCTATATCTATTGAATCAAAAATCAATCTCGATCACATGCAATCATTCACATGATATGCCTCAACCTCCATTAAAAAACTCGTAACCTCATGTCAAAACTTCAAAAAATCCTTGATCACCCCAAAATATTTGTATACCATAAGTGTATAACCTTTAATTCACCACCAAGTGTCTATATAACTCATCATGATAGTCTATGTAACTTTCATCAACAATGTAGTATCCACTTGATTCAAAATCATCAATTGTAAGTCCTTTTCGTAGTATATCCATTAGTCACCTACCATGATTGAATAGTCTAACCTAACATAAAAATGAAAAATCTCCTATATATCACTATTTGTCATCCAAACCAAAAACTAAAATTTTAAAAAAGTAGTTTAAAATCTTTTATAATCCTTTGTCTAGCCAGCCCACCTTACATTATTACATATAAACTTAAACCAAAAAAATCATACAATCCTAAACTTTGAATCAAGGATCTATATATGTTGTCTCATTTTTTCATATTTCTTAACTTTTATCCATCATCAATGTTGTTAGGATATCCCATACTCATGAAACAATCCTAAATGTTCAAACTCTTTGATGCCCAAGGCTCTTGTACTTTTTATCAACCCATATATCATTATTATTCCTTAGCCAAAATTCCACAACAAATTGCCTCTTACTTTACACCAAACTTGTAACAACCCATCTTAAGATAAGAAGTCCCACATCAACAAAATAGAGGAGAAGTATTTGGTATATAAGTAAGCAGGTCTTACCTATTAGTGACACATTTTAAAGTCGTGCGAGCTTAGGGCCAACGCTGAAAATATCACAAGCAAATTGGGCTGTTACAAATGGTATCAGAGTCATTCCTATGTCAGCCTTGTTGATGTGGGTCAAAGTTCAACTAAGTTTAGGTGTATCCCATTAGTGGGCAAATCTTAGTTAGGAAGTTGAGTCCATAGTGGGGGTATATGTAAAAACCCATCTTAAGATGAGAAGTCCCACATTGGCAAAATACAGGAGAAATCTTGTCTATATAAGTAAATAAGCCTTACCTATAAGTGATGCATTTTAAAGTCATGGGGCCTAGGCCAAAAGAAGATAATATCACTAGCGGGTTGGGCTATTACAGGTAGTCTACAAAAAAGTCGAACACTAGCTCAAACATATCGCCACTAACGAACCCCACCAAAAGTCAAGACTAACTATAACCACCATAAGAGTCCACAACCACACACTAAGGCTTAATCTCATTCTAAGGCCAACTATTCTCTCCCCTGAAGGATATTCCACGCCATTTAGGACATAACACAACTCCCACCCTAAACCAAAGTCTAAAAAGGAACTTTACTAGCCTAAGGCTTGACCTAGTCTAAGGTCGACTACATGATCCCTACATAAGACTAAACACCCCTCATCGTTGCATAACACAGCCACCAGCTCTAACTAAGGTCCCCTAAAGCATATCCTAAACTAAGGCTCGATCGACAATCACGGGAATGAGAAAGAAAGCAATACAGAATGGGAAGAAACGAGATACAAGACAATTATAATCTTAATTAATATGAAATGCTTACTAAACATTATCAGGTAGAGCTTAGTCATGAACGGGAGTCGCTGCCAACCTCGAAGCAGATCACACACACACAAAATCTACTCTACAGTAGCTATTCGCACCCAGAACACCTACAATTGCCGCTATGCTATCAAATTATCGATCTACATGACAAAAAAACATTCGACATCAAGAACAAAAATTTTAAAGTAGGACCCAAAACCAGATAAAAAATAGAATTGTGGGACCCGTGATGAAAATTTTGAAAAAACTTCATAAAAGATCACCAACATAACCGAGGACTTGTACCACAAATGAGGCAAAATTCAGGGCTCAAAATGGAGGAATTCAAATCAAATAATGTTTTCACAATTAAAAGGAATTCAAGAAATGGGACAACAACTAATTTAGTGAAATTACCTCCAATGAATCCTCCAACGCATTTTTTGACCTCACCACGATGTTCCTCACTGAAAATGGACCTCAAATATTCAGGTTATCAACACCTCAAAATTCACTCAATAATTAGTCCGAAAATGTCTAAACACCGCAGCTAAAATCAAGAATTTACCTCAACCAGAAGTTCCAATCCAAACTTCAAGCTCACCAATGGGTTCCTTTCAAAAATTCCTACAATTTAGCCTAAAATATCTTCAAAACGGACCTGAATTTCTCCGGAAATGAACTTCCAAAGATTCTCAAAATTCCAACCCAAAAATGGTGCATGACAACAATTAATTTCATAATTGTTCCTCAAATAAAGGCTCCAATTTAAATTCCGATCTCACTACTGTGTTCCTTGCGAAAAATTCTTTAAGATTGACTTTTGAATCACTTAATTTAGACTAGAAATGGGGGAGAAATCATTTCTCAAAGTCTCCACCGTAAGATAATCGCGACAGAATCAAAGGACAAACATATAGGTCAAAAAGGCTTTCTACAAACGCAGCCAACAGTTGCCCATGAATGTGGAACCTTTGACCCGGAGACCTCAGCGAGCGTGAAGCTTGGCTCGCGAATGCAGATGGTCAAATCACATACCTCCACAATCACGGCCTAGCTCCCGTAAACACGGAGCATACAGAGGGAAGCCTCCATAATAGTAGCCCTAGGTCCTGCAAACATGGAGTATAAAATTATTAACACGAAATTTTAGTTGATATGCTGATGTTTCTGATGGGGTAATCAAAATTGTTTTGAAACCCTGTGCATGCAAGTGTACTAAGCTACCCTATAAAACTTTGCATTCTAGACTCAATTACACAATCAAATTTTCACACAAGGTTGTTATGGCTGAATGTGGGTCCCACTCTCAAGTCCATTTTAACCAAATTTCACCAAGGGGCTCGAAATGAGTCCATAAGCCTCTAGAGTTGAACGAAAGGTCATTTTAGACTGAACTCAAAATTTCTAAAGCTAGATATGCTGTCAAAATTTCCATTCGAGTGTGTTTTCTAAGAATGTTGTCAAAAGTCAATCATTGGTGATTTTTAAAGGCTAAATTACAAAACTCGGTACAAACTCACATTGAGAGTCTCGGTACTTGAGTCAACTATGCTTATAGCCTAATTTGACCATTAAGGAGCTAATGGATTTGTCAGAATTCCATTTCGAGGTCATCTTCCTAATGTTTTGACCGAAGTCAACTGTTCAAACTCAAAAAGCTTTAAAACACGAAAAGTAGTATAAAAACCAAATAAATGACCAGACACTTGATATCAGATCCAACAAGTCATAAATGACCTAGGGTCGCTAAATGTTTAGAAAAATGAGGAATGGATAAAATGACCTGGAGGATCATTACAAAATATATCTCAACAATTAATTTTAACTAAAAATCAAAATATGACAAGCTAAGCAAGACAAAATGAAAGTCATGACTTATTATGAAGAAATGGTGTCTCTATATAGGAGATAAAACAATATTATAATAATAACTAAGATTGTCTTGTGAATAGTACGAAAGTAAAACAACAAGAAGAGAAAATGAGAGTTTATCTTTCTTAGTATATCTAATTAATTGGGAGTTTGGAGGTTCTTAGCCAAATCATTACTGCACCTTGGTGCATAGGCAGATAATTCAATTTAATTTGATTTCCGGATGAGAAGACTAAATGTATAACTTCACAAGGTCTCTAAAAGTTATGATTATGCTAGTTGTATGAACACTTGTAGGATGGATAAGGCTGACTTTGTGGGAACACCTGTAGAATGGATGTGGCAAATTTTGTGGGATCTAATTTCACATGGTCTGATACATTAGACCTAATAAGAGGGTCTGGAAAAGGTTAGACGGGATCATGATAAATGGCTATGGGCTCAAAGGTTCAATGGAAATTATGTGAGACACTTGGTAAGGACATGCTTAGATCACATGCCTTTACTCTTCAAATGTCATTCAAACTAAACAAATTTCACTAGATACTTCAGGTTCTTGAACTTCTAGACTACACAACCTGAGTTTATAGATATTTTCAAGAATTCTTGGAACGTTAACATCTTGGAGAACCTTATGTGGACGCTACAATAGAACCAAAACAATTAAGCACAAAATTAAGTACCTTATCAAGCAAGAGTATTGGAGATGTCCATAGAATGGTCCTAGAGTAGGAGAAAAACGTTTAGTAGAATTATATATTCTATTAAACTATTTAAGAGGTAAGACATTAGTCCCCCTCGCCTTTTGTAATATATTCTTTATCAAATATATAGGCTCTTTGTGATTTAAAAATAACAAGCATTAAACAATGTGTTATCCAATCCATTTCTAGAAACATAAGTTGCTTTCCTTAAACTATAATCAATAACACCCAGTTTGATCTCATACAATGTTATTGGGAAGTCACCATTTTCTTCAATGCGTGAGCAACAAACTTCTATAATGTACAATCAACTTACTCAATTTTGTTAATATCTACTTTGTCATCTTACATATGGTATTAATTGATTTGGACAAACAACATATTAATTGTTGACATGCACATCGTGCGCAACTGTATACTTAATTTTGTTTCTACTTTGACGTCGTATGTGTTTCATTAAATCTACAAACAACCAAAACTTTTCCAACATGCACATGGTGCATAATTCTATGATAAAACTCTAAATATTCATATTCTTAATTGGTTTCATTACCTAAAATTCATTTTATTTCTATATCCATTTGTTTTAGACCTATTCTATTTTTTCCTTAAGAAGCTAGGGTTATCATTTGCACTTTTGGATGTCATAATTGTTGTTGTAATATATGTGTCCACTACAGATGGGGACTAGGTCCTTAAATTAGCACAAACAAGAAATAAACAAAGAAGAACAACAAGAAGAGCACAAAAATATTTAATGTGGAAAAACTCCTTGCTCAAGGGAGGAACAACCACGACCTGTCCAACAGGATTTTCAAAATCTAACAATCCACTAAATGAATGAGCAAAGTAGTCAAATACAATACACACTGTTTATTTGTCTCACTCCCTCATCATTTCCCACTTGCAACCTAGTTACAAAACATGAGCAACTCTATAAAAACACAAGTCTAAACTCTCACCACCTAGATGAATTTGGACCACTATCCAGATCACCTCAAGGCCAAAACTTTGCGAGAGTCTCACAACTATCTTCACAAAATAAATACACAATGATTAGCTTTCCTTTATAGATTAGGAAGTGGCCTTACAATATCATGAACTAAACACAACATCACACTTAAATGAAAACTATAGACTCCTTCTATCAGGTCCCTTGAAAGTTGATGCAGTGTCTCACAAGAAGTGCCAAAAGAGAACTTTTAGGTCTATTGAATATTCACTTTTTCATTCTTCCAAAAATTATGTTTGTCCCTTGCACATCGTTCTTTTATGCCCACAGGAAAGGGCATGTAAGAACCCACTGATCCTTCAGTACAATGAAGGTCACATATCACCAACCAAGTCAGCCTTTATAGCTATATCCTAACACAACCCTTTTAGTAACCTGAACCTGATACTGACGTGGTCCTCAATTGTACCAATAACTTGTTAGTCATCAAAATGGTATTCAACATTTTCCCTATTTTTTATGATGACAAACTATTGTTCTATTCTTAAGAACTAAATCAAGACTGAATTTGTTCCCCCTAAGTTGATTGCCCCCCACCCCACTTTGGCTTGTCTTCTTGAACTAAATCAAGAACTGAATTTGTTCCCCCTAAGTTGATTGCCCCCTACTTTGGCTTGTCTTTCCCCTTTTGGCATCATTAAAAACAAATGCAGTAAACTAAGATAAAGACCACAGGTATTGAATTTAGAGTCAATAAGACAACATAACCATAACAATACCATAGATTCATAAGAACAGGACAATGAAATACATTTATCCAATGTTAGATCCAAAGGGAAGTATTCATTAAACAACAAAAGAGAATAACAAAACATTTCAGAACCAGGTCCCGAACAAAAGGACTTTGGGCAAGACAAGGAACAGAACAAGCTAGGGAACAAAAGGTTTAGGAGCTAGGGATTAAGGGAGAAGAGTCATCCTGGCATTAGAGTCCTGATGTGCCTGAAGAAGTTGCTTAGTGAGGGACTTGCCTTCCAATGCTACTTGGCTATTCTCTTCCTTCAGGCTGGAGAACTCAGCAGAACCAGGTCCCTTTGCTACACCTTATGCTACTTGTGCCTTCAGAGTCATAATTTTTGCATCCCATAATGTAAGTGCAGCAGTTAACTCTTCCACCTACTCCCTTAGCACCTCCTGCTGAGTGATGAGATCAAAGACTTGAGATTTGGGTCTGTTACCCACCCTCCCTTCAATTCACTCACATTCCACCATGGTGGTTTGTGAGAGGGACTGCTTGATGGTACCTAAGTACCCCTTTCTTCAGACATACTTTCAAATGATCAAACACATAGTAGAGCAAATAGCCATAAGCAAGACTATATTTCCCATCTTTTATGGTCATCACCTTATGAATGTGCTCCACCATCAATACAGGGAGATTTTGTAACGACCTGAAAATTTTTGAACTTTGTAATGATTGGTAAAGGTTAGTTTTGAATTGGTCATGGTTGAATTTTAGTATCCATGGGTTGTATTTAAGTGGCCGAATTCACAGGAATCGTTTTGGTGGAAGGTTGTAAGGCCATTTAGGCAGCACTGACTTTGAGAGGACATATATTTTGGTACAGGATGAACTGTGTAGGATACTATATATCAAATTGAATCTCTTTGAGTTATCTTCTCAACTTAACTAGTTTCACTCAATTCGGAGTTTGGATGTGAAAGTTACGGCCCTTGCAGTGAGACTGCCCGTAATTGGATGTACGTTGGAAAAGGATTCCAGAATGGGGTCTATCAGTGGGACCATGGACTGTTTGGTGGTCCATGATCTGTGGTGGTGTTCGTGGGTTGGTCCAGTATTCTCCTAGGGGTTGGGGGCTAAGCCATGGACCAAGTGTGGTCCCACGGACCACTTCACGGTCTGTGTGACCCTTCACGGTCCGTGAAGGGTTCCCTGGGGTGATCTAGAGATGTTGCCAAGGTTTGCGATTGGAATCCAGACCAAGTGATTCTCCATGGACCAGTACACGGTCCGTGTGCAGCTACACGGTCCATGAGGCCTCTCGTGGGTTGGTCCAGAAAGTCCCCCGAGAGTTCAAGCCAAAGTCGAGACCAAGTGAGGTCTCACTGATAGGCTCATGATCCGTGAGCCTCTGGACGACACCTGGGGGTCCTCCGTGAGGCCTTGTTTTCAGCGGTCTAGTCCATTTCATTAATGGTTAATTCATAATTTAATTAAATTATATGCCCCTTTTAGCCTTTCTAAGGTCTTCTAACACCCCTAAATAAAACCTTAATCCCCTTTCATCCATTCTAACACTCTTCAATCCTCACCAAAATTCTCTCAATCCTCTTAACCTCCATTGATGAAAGCTTGAAGAAATTGAGGAAAATCATCTTTCTTGCAAATCCTTTTAATTCTCTTAGCTAATCTCTAGGTATATGAGTTTGATTTATGGATCCCCTTTCATCCATGAAGACCCAAGTACCCTCCTCTTTAAATTATGAATTTAAGTTTCCTTTAATTATGGGTTCTTTAAATTTTGATGTATTTAATTGCATTGAGTTGTGGGCTGTAGAAATTAGGTGATTTAAGGATGATTTAAGTTTGAATTTTATGAAATGCATGGAAATTCTTGAAGGATCAATGTGCATGCCCCTTTAATAGTTTAATATGCATGGGTAAATTGCATTATGTTTTGAATTGGGATTTTATCATAAATTGTGTTGAATTACCTATTGAATTATGGTTTAAAGTTTGAGTCCTCCATTACCCATGCACTTGATTCCTCATTCATGGCATAAGCATTGAAACATGGTTATGATGAAGTTCTTGTTAAGGACATGGCCCTCATGTTATGATATGATATGTTAAGGCTTGTAATCACATAGTCTCTTGATATGGCTCTTTGAGCAACATGGGTGTTTACACCAATATGATATGATATGATTTGACAAGTATAGAGCTACTGATATGCATAAAGTTTGACATGAAAGTGTATTTGGCTTTTTAGACCAATGAAGCATGGTTAGGAAATGTATTTGACCCTTGTTAAGTATGCATGAGAGTAATGAAAGTGATTTGGCTTTTGGAACCCAAGTATGCATGGTTTGATGTTCAAGTGTCAAATTTTCATTTTAAAGCATGTATGTGTATATGTATTCTTGTGGGATGATGACTTAGTACCAAGAAGCATTAGAGTAGTAAGTGGGCTATCCCCAAGGGTCACACTCCTTTCTCAAAACTATGTGCCAGCGTAGGTATGCTATCGAAATGGGAGGCCCGTAAGGTATTCTTTGATATGATATGATATGATAATTATGTAAATCCTTCTGAAATGATTGGGTCGAAAAGAAGGTGGACATCACACCGAAATGGGAGGCCCATAAGGTATGGTGTAGATTACCTTTGGCAAGTAATCTTGTCACGACCCGAATAGGGGCCTAGATGTGACATGGCGAAAGAGGACCCGAAGACCCTCGATCAAGCCATCAT
>JBCEWC010007627.1:0-21149 GCA_038996855.1 Solanum aculeatissimum | reverse complement strand
AATAAAGTGTGGTAATGGAGTGTAATATAAAAAAATGTTTAGGGTAATAAAGTAATTTGTTGGTCAAAGTAGAACAGTTTATAAGCTGTAAAATAAAAAGTTGGGGGGAGGCAGCTTTTAACTTTTAACTTATTTTAAGCAGTTTTTAACTTTTTTTAAGCTAATTTAAAATTTACCAAACACTTTTTTAAGCTAAAAAGAACTTAAAAGCTAACTTAAAAGCTGGTTTGATCAGCTTTTAAGCTAAGCCAAACAGGCTCTAAGTAAGAAGTGTACTCTAGTCTCTTATCTCCAATTCTACTGTTATTTGTTAAGAGTTTAACTCTTACCACTTTGTTAAATTTAATGGATCAAATTCAGATGTTTATTTTATCAAATAGTTAATAATATATTTGTTTTCATCATGATTCCTTAGTAGTACCTTATATAAGTATAATACATAAATGTGTTCATTAACTTGTCCTCTTTCGATATGTATGCTCTTCATTTTTTAATATGTATAAGTAGATATTTAAACAATCAAAAAGTTAAACAAGTTAGCACATACATTCTACATGACAAATCATGTGAGATTATATCATAGAGGATGCTATTTGTTTGAAGTTGACCATCAAAATGTCTCACTTTAGATAACATAAATTTCTAACTTCAATCGCATACGTCAAAAATTATTCCCAAAGCAAATAAATTAATAATTTTTTTCAAAAAAAGAAAAACAATTTTAAGTGTGTGTTGTTTAGTTACGTTTAATTAAATTTCAAACGATATTGAATTTTGTTATTTAGTTTCCAGGGACGCTACTATTGAAATTTGAGGTGATTTCACGAAGAATTGAAGAAGTTGAAAATTTGGAGTTCTTGGTGTTCTTTATGTGTTTTTGGTGTTCTTGAAGAAGAAGGAGCAAAAAGAGTATATTTTATTCAAATCTCAAATTGAAAAGCATTCGAAATTGTTCGGGTGGTTTTGCAAAATCGGAGTTAAAAATAATAGCATATATAAGTCTTTTCTCAAACGATAATATCATAAATGAGCCAAATTTTTATCGAATAACATAAATATTTTTTTTTTTAAAAATTTGATGACGTATTTGAATTTTTTCAAGGATCAAGAAAAATAGCCCAACTTCACTCATTGGGCTCCAACAAAAAAGCCCATCAAAGGCCCATATATATCTTTACCCCCTTTCTCTCTTCCATCTTCATCCCCCAGTTTTCTCTATCCTTTTTTTGTAACGAATTTCTCCAAACAGCACAGACCCGTCCACCCCCTCTTACCCCCCCCCCCCCCAACTGCCCCGGCCCATATATATAGGAGCTTCACTTCTTCCCAAATCAATCAAAAACCCTACAGCTGAAAAATCCACAATCAGAGCTCACAACTTTCAATTTTGTGTATTTTTTTTTTCATTTCTGTGTATGTAAAGATCAGATTTTGGCCTATTGATTGGAGTTTCTCTTGAAATTTACATGGAATTAGTTATAAGTAGTGATTTTTTTTGTTTTGATTTGGATTTTTTTTACGGATTTTGGATGTAACTCATGTAGAAAAATAGTTTGAATTTAGGGTTAGTTTTTCTTTTCTTTGTTGATTTTGATAAAGTGATGGAAATGGAGGGTTCTCGTAGACCATTTGATAGATCAAGATTGGAGCCTGGACCCAAGAAACCACGATTAATCGAAACCCCAATTGGAACTGAACGAGGTTCTAATGGGAGAAGCTTCATTCCTCAAAAGGCAGCTGGGAATCCGAGGGTTCGAGCTAGTGATAGAGGGGGAGACTCAGAAAACAGTGATTCAATTCGCGTTCCTTATCAACAACAGCATCAGGAGTTAGTGAGTCAGTATAAGACGGCTTTAGCTGAGCTGACATTTAATTCGAAGCCGATAATCACAAACTTGACTATTATTGCTGGTGAGAATTTGCCAGCTGCTAAGGCGATTGCTGCTACTATCTGCAACAACATTATTGAGGTGATATTCCGGTTTTAAATGCTACTGTGTCAATGTTGTTGATTTTGGTTAATTTAGTGATTTATTACTTAGTTGTACAGAAGAGAAATCCGATAAAGAAGGTAAAGTTAAATTTTTGATTCATTAGAATCGTGTAGCTGGTGTAATATGAGCGTTATAGCTGAAAATAGAATAAAGAATTTGTAAAAGATTTCTTGGTTAGTGAGAAAGTTGGTGGATTTGGAAGAAATTTGGTCTCTTTAATGCATTTATATGGTTGCTTTGCTATGGTGATGGAAATGTCATGATTATAATTTAAGATATTCAAATTGTCCATTCAAAGTTATCCGAATAGCATTGTGAAACAATTCCGAAGTGCAGTCGCTATTTTTGCACAGCATTGATGAGAATGATTTTATGTGAGGCGTTGGGGAAAAAAGTACTTGTCTATTCAATGTATAAGCTTTTCTTTTGGATGTATCTCAAAAGCATCATATTTCTTTAATTAAAAAATGATTCCAGCAGTTGCTATTTGTGACAGGTTAATGTCTGGCCAATACAGACTCATTTCACATTTCCTTTTTGGCTTCCAAAAGACAGACTCCATTTTGCTATATTTTTAACGGTGAAGGGATGATCCAATTCCCTTATTGCTAGGCAGTTTATTAAGATGCACCTTACATATACTTCTTGTCATTGAATATGTCGGGCTCACGTGTATGGCATAATTTGGATTCTCAGAATCATCGAGGTTCACTATTTAACATTTGTTGTAGATGAAGGATGCATCCAGTTATCTTATTGTATGCTCAGCAAATTTTAGTATTCAAGACATGTCAAGTTCAATCATTTAAAAAAAAAAAAAAAAAAAGAAAAAAAGAGAAGAGGGACATGTCTTCAAGAGGTGCTATTACACATATCTTGCTTCCTGCAGTTTCACAATTTTTGAAAGTTAGAATATACTGACCTTGAGCCTTTGCTTTTGGATCAGACATCGAAGGTTTTGCAACTTCTTGATTTAAATAACTTACCCGGATTGTGCTTCTTTAACTAATGGAGGCTTGTGATTCATTAATTGCGATTAATTCCCAAATGATAGAGAAAGAATCATCCAAACTCCACTTGTGGGATCACACTATGTATATTGTTTACATTAGAAAGAATCACATTCACACTATGTTGTGTGAATTGTGATATTCATCTTGGAAACATTATTTAAGTCCTAATTAAAATCTGAATGAAGTTGCAGATAATTTTGTTTTAATGATAAAGGAAAGACATCTCTTTGAAAGTCTTCCATCCTTCAATCTGAATGGTTTTGTTATCTGTATGATATATAATTTTGTTGTGCTAAAATGAAGGATGTCCATGGCTATATCTGTTTTATGATATCAATTGATGCGATACAGGTATAACCAATTTCTGTGTAGATTTTGTCAAACATATTTTGCTTGTATAAAGAGGGTGAAATGAATGAGTGTCGTGCAGGGCTGCAGGCAGATTCAATCTTTCCATGTTAAACAGCTCCCTTCCCTTAACTGGTTTATTCTATTTTGAAATTGTTCACTAGCTTTGGCAAATATGATTTCTATGTTGATACTTCTACGGCCCAGTTTACTATTCAGTTTGCATACTGAATATTTAAGTGACTACTCCAGAGCTATATTGCATTTGCTATCATGGTTTGCGAAGATGTCGGATATAATGGTGCTTGTAGTCTTTGCTTTACTTCTTTGAGAAATGTTTCTGTCTCTATTAGTTTCCCATTTGGAACTTTGGTTTTTGCTTTGTTCCCTTGGCATACAGTTTGTATCAATCAGCATCAGTGAATTTTACAAACTCATTTTAATATAGCTGGAAATCATTTGCAGGTCCCTACCGAGCAAAAGCTGCCATCTTTGTATCTTTTGGACAGTATTGTGAAGAACATCGGGCGGGATTATATTAAGTATTTTGCCACCAGGCTACCTGAGGTCAGATTTGGATCTATACGTATTTTGTCGTTATCACGTTTCTTGCAACCATGTGTGTTAACTTTTTCTAGAGGAAAGAGAAACTCCGTAACGTACTTTGCTCAACTGTTGTTACCATTGGCATTCATTTTGGTGAAATCTTCTCATTTTTACTTGAAAAAGAAAACTCTGTAACAACCTCTTCTCAATTTTTTTTTCCATCCTGTGAACGTGACATCTACCTGAGTGGATGATGATGTCGAACACTGCGAAATCCTATCTTACCTTGAGTACTTCATTGTAGTTAGGTTGATTTTTCTAGTTTGGGGAGATAGCTGCATTTGTGCGACCTTATACATACTTGACCTTTATTCGTCTTTTTTTCATGTGTTTTAGGTTTTCTGCAAAGCTTATAGACAGGTTGAACCTTCAGTACATCCTGGGATGCGGCATCTTTTTGGAACCTGGAAAGGAGTATTCCCCCCTCAACAACTGCAATTAATTGAGAAGGAGCTTGGATTCACTACTGGTGTCAATGGCTCATCATCAGGGACATCTAGGCCTGATCCACAGGCTCAACGACCTGCACATAGCATTCATGTAAATCCAAAATATCTGGAGGCAAGGCAACGCCTACAGCAATCAACCAGGGTAAGTGAGAGTAGCCATTATGGTCTCTCTTTTGAATTTATTTTCTTGAGCACGTTATGTGGTGCTGCTACTAAGTCGTAGTTCCCTAACTTTTCATCATATCAACGGCTGAGTTTATTCCAGTTCTTGCTCTGCTGTTAAATGCGATTTTGATAGCTGGAGGTTAAAGCATTGTTGTTTTCTTAATACATAACCCATATAGTTCTGCCCTTCGTTTTAATCTTAGCCCTGGTTTGGGGATACTACAATACCTGAAAGGTCTCACTATCAAAGACTTCTCATTAATGGGTGAATCCTTAATGTAATGGGCTAAGACACAACCTGCCATGTCAACTGGTTGTCAGGAATTAGAGTTAGGTCCTTGGGTTCGTGAGATCCTTCTCTTTAGCTGACATGGACCACTTCATCTAAAAGCATCCTTTAGAGAGGGGACACTTATATTTTTATTCTTGATCGATATTTTTGTTGATTTCGTGGGAATATTTTGTTGATGGGTGATGGTGAACTGTTAAGAAGGAACACTGTTTTGTTCAGCGTTAATCACATATTTCCTGCAAAATATTCTTTTTGTCTTTATCAAAATTTGTTCATTGTTAATCACATATTTCCTGCAAAATATTCTTTTATCTTTATCAAAGTGTTCTTTGTTATAATGAAGGCAAAAGGAGCAGTTAGTGAAATCAGCAACACTCTTAATGTAAATGAGGACGCAGAGAGGCCAGAGAGAACAGCCAGTGCTAGTTCTGGAAGATCATGGATTGATCCCTCTATTAAGGTAAGTGATATGGAATATGTTTTTACTATTGAACATCTCACAGATATGCATGCTTGAACTTTTATTAGGTTAAGGAATCTAAGCCATTTAATATTGCAATATTGCAGCATGCTCAGAAAGAAAAGTTGAATGAGCATGTTCCTGAGAAAACTATCAGTGCAGCATATGGAGATCCGGATTATGTTTCTGATCTATCGAGACGTTCTGCCTTTGGAGTAGGAAGAGGAGGTGAAAGATTTAAAGGACAGGTGTTTGATAAACCTTGGTATGATTCTGGGACTGGCAAAATATTGAGCCAAAGAAGCGGCTTGGACGTTAAGCACGGTTTCCCGAGTATATCCCAAAAATCTGCCACCCCGGATGCACATCCACAACTGATGCAGTCCTTACCAAATAGAACGAGTGCCTTAACGGATAGGAGCTGGAAAAATTCTGAGGAAGAAGAGTACATGTGGGATGATGTAAATAGTGCAGCTAAAGATCGGTGGGCATCTGAGGATTCAGATAAATCTGTAAGAAGATGCTTAACCAATATTTATTCAAAGTAGTAGTACTGGATTCTTTTCTAAAAGAATTACATGCGCTTTGCCCACTGTTGTTCTAGTTCTCGGCAGATAATTACTTGCAGTAATAATCTCCTTAAAGTTAATAGTGTCTTACCCATACCATTTCGTC
The DNA here is from genome assembly GCA_038996855.1 of Solanum aculeatissimum. NCBI lineage: Eukaryota > Viridiplantae > Streptophyta > Magnoliopsida > Solanales > Solanaceae > Solanum > Solanum aculeatissimum. The sequence goes on along the minus strand of JBCEWC010007627.1, from coordinate 15,147 downwards.
CAATCATTTTCTTTGTGATATGTTTAGCTTTTCTTCAATCTAACTTTTTTGTTTCTGATCTTCTAAAAGTCCTCATAAAACCAAGCAGGCTCACTCATCATCAAAATCACTTTTTTCTTTTGATAGAAATTTACTATTTGTGCATCAACTTCCAGCTCTTCTACATGGATTAGCATATTCTCCCCGCACCGAGCTGTTAATCTCTCTCTAAAACCTTTTTCTTGACATCTGAGAACCCCTTTGGAAACTTTATCTACTGTACCAATATATTCTATTTATCATTGTAACTATGAACTCACTTTAAGATGTCTCAAGTACTGCAGAAGTCATTTCTTACAAAGAAGAGGTTATTTACTAATATGCTTAATTAGTTGAAGACAACTCTTTGTTAAATTGATGAATTTTTAGCTCCTGTTAATTGAGCTAGTTTGTAATTTCTTCTAGTATTTACTTTTCAGTTGTTTTTGTGAATCTACAATGTTGCTATGCTGTTTTTGACAGACTAATCTTGTTATTTTCCTGAATCTGCAGGACTTAGAAAATCAATTAAGGAGACCACAAAACATAAGGGAGGTTGGGTTAAGGGCTGATAGTGAAGCCTCGGCTGATTCTCTTTCTGCCGAAGAGAGAGGGCCAGCTTCTTTTGGAAATCAAATGGCAGCAACGTGGTCCAGGGAATCACATGCTTTAGATGGAGCTAGGCGTTCAGTTTCTGCTCAAGGTGCTCCAGTTCATCCAGAAGGCTATCAAACTTCTTTCAGTGGGTTGTCAAAAGCTGCAAATTCAGTAGGTAGGGCATCTTACAAGTTACAAACAGGTTCAGTCCATGTTGGAACACCAAATTTTGTGCCAATGAATGCAACTCCAGAGTCCAGGGGATCCATAGTGCAACAGGGCGAGACTCTCAGAGCTGCCTCTCCCTCTGCTCAGTCACCAGTACATCAACATCCTCCATCCCCATCACTCATAACAAGCAATACTAATCAAGTAATTAAGAGTATCGGTGAGCAGTACCAGATGCAGACCAGTTCTCGTTCTGATCCAAGACTATCCCAATTATCAAGGAGGTCAAATCTAGATCCCCGTAACCAGTTTGCCCAGGCATCTCTGGCTATGCCATCTGGGAATACCGTTTCAGTTAATCCACAAAGACAGCAGCCTCCAAGTTTGCAGAATTCGTCTACCTTGGCTTCTTCTCATCAGTTGAGACATAATGTTCAGCGGGAAAGCTTGGAATCTGAATATTCTAGTCAAACCCAGAATTCAGCAGTTCCTCAGATTCCAGGTCTTCCTGATCTCTCAAGCACTAGCAGTTTGTTGGCTGCTGTTTTGAAGAGTGGAGTCATTGGTAGTAAATCAAGTTCTGGTACAACACCGAGTTCTGTTGATAAGGGTGCTATTTCATCCCAAGCCAGTGTACAGCCTCCTGCCACCCAGTTTTCCTCATCTGGGCCCAGGATCCCACCAGCCTCTGTTTCTAGTCTATTGATGGACAGAAATGCTTCAAAACCTCCAAATTATTCCCAGAGAAATGTAGAACACCAACCATTGCCAACTGGTCTACCTCCAACTCTTGTAGGGAGTGCATCATTGCAGCCTCCAAATGCACCAAATACTTCTTCCACTCCTCTATCAAGTATTTTGAGTACATTGGTAGCGAAGGGGTTAATATCTGCATCAAAGAAGGAGCCACCTACTTATACTCCTTCAGATACACCTCCTCAAACTCAGAACCTTATGCCACCTGCAAGCTCCATTTCAACTCCTGTTTTATCTGCTCCAATTTCCTCATCTATTCCTTTCTCAGCTCCCAAGGATGAACTTTCTCCCTCAAAACCTTCTGCTAAAACTCCTGAGACCTTACTTCAGTCCGTGACAGAAGAGGCAAAAAGTCTCATTGGACTTGCATTTAAGCCAGATGTGATTCGGAAGTCCCATCCTGCTGTGATCAGTGAACTTCTTGATGATGTTCATCAGTGTGGCATATGTGGTTTCAGAGTTAAACTCCAAGAGAAACTTGATAGGCACTTGGAGTGGCACTCATCGAGAAATCCAGATAATTCAAGAAAGTGGTATTTAAATTCTGGGGAATGGATTGCTGCATTTGGTGGCCTCCCTTGTGGTGGTGATAAATCCAAAGGGCCAACTGGAGGTTCTAGTGAAACATTAGAATGTACTGAGACCATGGTTCCTGCAGATGAATGCCAATGTGTGTGTATTCTGTGTGGTGAGTTTTTTGAAGACTTTTACAATGAAGAAAGTGACGAATGGATGTTCAAAAATGCGGTTTACATGAGTATTCCAAGTGGAAATGATTGTCAGGGTCCAATAGTCCACAAGAACTGTATTTCAGAAAGTTCTTTTCAAGAGTTGGGGCTTGCCTAGGATATAAATTGGTAAGTGATATGATGTTAAGCGTTATTTTAGATATTTTAAATACTTTTCATAATTCTTAATGAAAAACAAATTTCTGGTATTTCCATTTAAATTATTCCCCAAAACACATGTTTACCCGACTTTGATCCTTCAAGAGTGAAAACTGAGTACAAGTTACCTGTTGGCACCTCGAGTTAAATGTGGATTTAATTGTCTGACTGCTCGTATTGAAGTGTGTTGCACTTGAGAATTAAAATGCTTTCCATAAGAGGGCACTTTCTAAAGTTTTTAGATTATCGAAGTGCTTTTAGTTGAAATTGATTTTTGGGCTAGCAATAAAATGGTTAGACAAGTTCTGCTGCCCGTGAAAGTTATAAGTTGAAACTTTTGGATTAGCAATAAAATGGAGGAAGCTCAAGTTTGAATGCGAGTTAGAGATGCATTCTTCTTTTTGATCTTCCATGGAATTGCGTACGTGCTCAAACATTGCAATCTTTCCATCCTTGATAGTTTGTATGTTGGTATTTATATGTTCCTTTATTTCATTAGTTGCCTTTGCTGACTTGTATTGCATTGTCCGTGGTTTCATTTCTCAGGTGTTGGATGCCTTGATGTTTGGTCTGTTAATAGAAGATAACCAGGTTCATTTTGAATTACTTGTATTGGTTATACATTTTGTTGTTAAGCCTCTTCCATGCTTTGTTTGAAATGACAATGAACTGGAAATTATAGGTGTTGGAACAGTTTGCGCGTCACATATTTCCATAATTTGATACTTCCTGTCCACTTACATTGTCCTCCAGTGACGTTTTCAGTTTCAGTTACTGATGCTACTGAACAAAAATTATCCAGCTGCATCACTTTGTTAGAACATGAAAGGATTAGAACTAGCCTCAGCAGCTTTGTCTCCTTTAAGTTCTCAGACATTTGGGCTATCATTGCAACCATATTGTTGGTCTTAGATGATGGATATTTCCAGATTTGATAGAAATTCTTGGTTTATTGAAATGTAATTTCATTGCCTGTATGTTTTCCCCAAGTCCTTAGGTTTTACTTTCTAGTAGAAAAAGTAAGGTGGTTCTTTGAAGCTGTGGACTGAACGTGCGTTCACGTTAGTTGCTGCTCAAGCTGATGAGGATCTTTACAGACACAGATCGCTGTGGAATTTGTTCGTTGTGAAATTTTTATGCTCAAAAACATAATCTTCGTTTTACTTTGACGCGAATTTTGTTAGAATGTTTCCCAGAATCGAGCATAAGGATGTGAATATGCTTTTCTGTGACAGTTTAAACTGATGTTACCCAATTTTCCAGATGAAGTTTCTTCTTTTGTTACAAATTTTTAGATATGGTCTTAGGTTCGAGTCCCTTTGGGTACGGAATTGCCTTTGTTAGGTAGCACTCTATCCTCCAATGTGGGACTTCCTGGCGTGAATCTGGATTTAGTCGAGCTCCAATGTGGGTACCAGACACAAGATAGGGAATCAAAAAAAATAAAATTTAGATATATTAATTTTTACTTTTGTTCATGTTATCCATTTGATCAACATTTCTTCCCTTTTTCTCATATGAAAAAAAAATGTACTCAAATTGCTAATCTGAACTTCTTTATCATCTTGCGAAGAGAGATTATTTTGAAACTCAATACTTGACCAGTTACGCATTGCTCGAGACGCTGCCATGCGTTACAAGGTAAACCAACACAATATTCAAAGCACCATCATCTTTCACACAGGGTAAACTCTCGTTGCTCGAAGTTCCTTGAATGATTCTACCATAGAAGCCAACGAATCATTTTTAGTTCCTTCAAAGATCGTAATACCAAGTATTTTTTAGCGATTCAATCTATAAGTTAAATATTGCTTCTACTATGGTATATTAAATTCAAAAAAATTATTTTTTTAAAACAAAAATCTCTAAATAATGTGTGAAATGAATTACATGAATATGCATGGTTCCATCATACAGCTGTGTAAAAAAGACTAGACACTAATACCAATAGATGATTGTACATTTGGACTTAAAAATAAAAGTAAAGAAAAGTGACAAAGGTGCAATAATTGAAGGAATCTGTTAAAGGTCAACTGTGGGTCTACCAATTTTCTCTTAATTAAATTGACCCCTTTTCTCATGCTCTTGTCCCCTCATGAAAAAATTATGTTCTTTCTTTTCACAAAAAAAAAAAAATAATTGTTTTTTTAAAAAAAATCTACCCTAAATATGGACCTTGGGAATTGAGCTTGTGGTTAGGTAAAAATATTTTTAATCTACTCCAAGATAGCACTATGAATTCGAAGAAGGGGCTGATCAGAAGGATATATTGTACATAGTTTTATCTTGCATTTCTGTTAGAGGTTATTTTTAAAGCTTGAGCTCATGACCTCTTGGTCACGTGACAACAGTTTCACCAGTTACTCAATTTAAGTATGTGAGTTGAATTTAGAACGTTGTGATAATTTACTCTATCTATTATTGGTGTTAAAAGGAAAAATTGTGAGGAACCGATCCTAGTACGAGAGGATTCTTGAAAGTTCAATTGTATTTGCTCTTTGTTCTATAACTATCGCGTGCTAAATTTTTTTAAGGAGCGTGTAAAACAAAAACTGAACAATTAATATGAGATGGAGCGAATAATATATATCAAGACTCAAAGATACAAAGTTGTTATCGACTTATCAAGGATTTGATACATGCTAATTTTAAGTATGTGAATTGAATTTAAAACATCGTAATAATTCATTCTATCTACTATTGGTGTTAAAGAAAAGACGGTGAGAAACCAACCCTAGTAAGCATGTGCTAATTTATTTTTTAAGGAGCGTGTAACATAAAAACTTAGACAATTAATATGAAACAAAGCGAGTAATAAATATCAAGACTCAAAAGAGTAAATAATTAAACTTTTTGGGGCACCTTTATATTTCTCACAAAAACATAGTACTAAAATCTTATGATACATTGAAAAATACAAGTTTTAATAAATTAAAGTTTCTTTTAATACATAGTACTCTACTTTGGAATTTTTAAGTATAGAAAAACAGTACTAATTAATTATCCTTAAAATTAAAAAAAATAAAATACTAATATTAATTTCTTCAATGTTTTGGCTTGTGTTGAGTATAAATATAATCCAAATGAGCCTCAGCAATCATTCTTCTCTTTAAACACACTTCATCTTTTTCTTCACATTCTTCTATTCCCATGAGCTGAAAAATTATAAAAATAAATAAATTAAAATTATATATGTAGAAAAATTTAATTTTATTATACTTCCACAATATTATTTTTGATAAATTGAATAAGCATAAAAAAAATTATTTTTTTAATAAGTGAAATTTCAAGCAAGTTATTAATTACTATAAGGGGAAAAAATAAGAAGAAATTAAAAAGAAAGAACTTACATCATTGAAATCTTCTTGTACTAGTGAAGAACTAATAATACCATTGGATTCAATCTTCTTAATCTCTGTGAAAATTAATAAATTAACAATGAATAATTTATATATTTGGAAGCTCTAAAGAAATTAATTAATTAATTAATTAATAATAATAATAATAAAATTTCAATACCTTGAGAATTAATTGTAGCCAAAAGACGAGCTGAAGTTGTGTGGGAAATTAGTAGTAAAACCATAAGGGAAAGAAGAAATATAATATTTTTTTTCTCCATTTTTTTCCTTTGGTTAATTGATTTTTTTTTCTTAAATTATTTCTTCTTCTTCTTCTTTTCAATTGTGTGTGTGAGAGATGAGAGAGAGTGAGAGAGAGAGAAAGAGAGAGATGTGGGATGGAAGAATTAGAGTTGTTGGGAGTTGTATAAATAGCAAGAATTTTTGAGAGAAATGCCACCAAATATTGGTAGTCAAAGAGTTAAATGTTAAAATAGCATATATTTTCATTCTTGATTTTTAAGTCGCATATTAGGATTAAAGGTTAGTAAATTAGTAAAAATATGATTAGTCAAGTCTTTATATATTATTTGTATATATATTTTTGTTCTTTATTTTTAGGTCGCGTATTCGGGTTGAAGGTTAATAGATTAATGGGGTAAGATTTTTGTCTTGCCTTGTAATATAGTAGGTTAGTAGGATTAGTCACGTTTTTATATATTATTTTTTACATATATTTTTGTTCTTCATTTTTTAGCTCGCATATTAAGGTTGAAGGCTAATAGGCTAGTGGGGATAGGTTGTTGTCTTGCCTTGTTATATAGCATGTTAGTAGGATTAGTCGTGTCTTTATATATTGTTTTGTACATATATTTTCGTTCTTCATTTTTAGGTCGCATATTAAGGTTGAAGGTTAATAGGCTAGTGGAGATAGGTTGTTGTCTTGCCTTGCGATATAGCAGGTTAGTAGGATTAGTCACGTCTTTGTACATTGTTTTGTACATATATTTTAGTTCTTCATTTTTAGATCACGTATTAGGGTTGAAGGTTAATAGGCTAGTGATGATAGGTTGTTGTCTTTCCTTGCGCGTATTAGGATAGAAGGTTAATACGCTAGTGGGGATAAATTGTTGTTTTGTGTTGTGATATAGTAGGTTAGTAGGACTAGTTATGTCTTTATATATTGTTTTGTAATTGTCCGTCTGTTAGTTTGCTATTTTTAGTTTTATTGGTATAATTGTCATTGCTTTTCATTTTAGTCACTATTCTATATCTCTTTTCTTTTGAGGATGATATATTTGAGCCGAGGGTGTTCTGGAAACAGCTTCTCTATCTCTATGAGCTAGTCGTAAGATTTGCGTACACTCTACACTCCTCAGACCGCATTTGTGGGATTTCACTGGATATGTTATTGTTGTTGTATTTTTAGTTCTCGAATTTTGGCCTGACATATTTATAAAAAAAATAATTATTGATATAGTAAATTTACCATTTTACCCTTGTGAATTGACAGGATCTCATACATATTTACTCGTTATGTTTTTTAATGACATTAATCCCATGGCAATGAATTGAGAGTATAATAGGAAAAGAAAATTTGTCCTACTTTGATTTGTCAAAAATGACAAGTAAAAGCGAAAATCAAATTAGAAAATTTTTGATAACTAAAAGTGAATGGATGAAGCATAAAGTATCTCAATTTTTTGGTATTATATCTGAATTATAAGGTGTGTGAGTTTTTTTTTTCGTCTCAAGTAACATCAACTATTTATCAAAATACATATCAACTATCAATCAATCACTTTTATTATCTGAACGATGGTGATATTTAGATAGAAAAGGTTATACTTGATAGTTGCTTGTGTATTGATAAATAATTGATAATAGTTTGGATAGAAAACTCACATACATGATAATTCATATATGAAATTTCAAAATATTGACATACTTTAGTTGTTTTTTTTATTCTTTGACTCTTAGTCAAAATTAGCAATGATATCGAATGAATGAAATGAATTAAATTTGAACAGATTAAAATTAATCAAGTTAATAAACGAATAAGTAATTTGCAATAATGATCTTCCCCAAAATTAAAAGATTAACTACATTCACACATGGGATTTTCCCCCAAGTATAGTAAAAGATTCAAGGTCAATTATTTTCGAGTCGTTGGATGCATGAACGAGTTAATAATTTGTTCAAAAAATACTCAAGTAAAATTAATTAAATCAGAATTAACCAAATCATGGATCAATAGAAAATTTTAATCATTCAATACTGATGAAAGTTTGATTCCTTAATTCTACTACAATCAAATAAATCATAAATCGTAGCATAACTCATCCAACTCTCATTTTTTTTATGATATTTAATTTAAATCAATCAATTTTTAGATAGATCTAATTAATTAAATAAATAAATCATAAAAATTTCAAATTTAAGTGAAATTAAATATTTTTTTTACCTATAAAAAAAAGCCAAAAAATCACATGAATAAAAATAGAAGATAAGAAAAGAACTTAAAACCACTCATGTTCTTATTAGTTATTAGTTGCTATCTTATATTGTACATGAACTTGGAAAACACACACACACACACTAAATATGTATGTATTGATCTCAATATATATATATATATATATATAGTATTTATGTATATGACGTTATAAAGTTAGTTGAAATGTACATAAATTTATATGACGTTAGGATTATTCAACATCATATAAGAAAATAGCTTATTTATTTAAATTTGTTAGTGTGATTTTAATCTGATACAGAGTTTAAGAATGTAAAGAAGACTTTTAAATCTTATAATCGTAATCTAAATATATGTGGATTGTACAAAAATATCATTTAATCATATAGTTCGAAATATATCACACGCGAAAGTTAGAATCAAGGTGTTATTCTGACAAAAAGATTAATACGAAAGAGGTAGCAACTTTTCTCCAAGCATATGAAATATTTTTACATTAGAAAAAGAAAATATTTTTCATGAATTATTATAAAAATTACTTTTATATAATCTCGATAAACAATACGAGGGACGAGTGAAATAAGCATTATTGGAAACGTCACTTATGAAATTTATTTTTTATTTTTATTTTTTTTATTATTTTTTTTAAAAAAAAATATTGTTTGATAGTAAAAGAGAATCATGTGATCACACTGCAAAGGTCATAGAAAACAGTAATTCCAGATTGTCATTATCAGTGGTCCAAATTTTTTTTAAAATTTTTTTTATAAACAAACAAAATTTACTATGGGTCTTTCTGCTACAAAAAAAATTAAATATATATATAAATAGAAAAATAAAATTAAATTAAATTAATGGTCAAATATTTACTGTAGTAATTTCAGAAAAAGAGTCAACTGGTCAAAGCTTTGGACTTAGGCCAACAGCTGTTTTCAGCTGACCAAATTATTTTTTCGTTCGAGTATTGAAATTCGATTAAACTTAAATTTATATATATAAAAAATTTATATTTTTAATAGTATTAATAGTTATGGATTATATTATTTGTCTCTTTGTATTAGAATCTATAAAAAGATTATGCTTGTTGACTTTCTAACCACTAGCATGACAGAATATTTTAAAATATATAAGTAATAAAATGTGAATACTACTATTAATTAAGTTCATTAACCAAATAATATATAATAAAACAAAAACTTTTAAGTTTAGGTTCTATGCATTGGGTCAGGATCGCGCGTTGCACGAATCCAATATATATTATTTTTGTAATTTAAATAAAATTTAAAAATATTATAATTTTATAGTTAAGGTAGATGAAAAAATAATTAAATAGTATTAATAGAAATGACACTATAAAATTAAATAGGCCAGATACTATAATAGTCATCACAAGTAGACACATTAATTTAATAGTGAGTTATTTTCTTGAAATTGCTTGCTTCAAGCTGTTGAGCAATATTTAATTTTATCGTTGAAAAAATATTTAAATAATAATTGATAGAAACGACATAGTAAAATTTAGTAAACACTTTAATAATCACTGTAAAATTAAGTAGACACAATTAAAATTAAGTATACGCGTTAATAACTATCGCAAAATTAAATAGGCACGTTAATTTAATACTCAGCAGACATGACGATCCGAAGCTCCTCAAATTAGCGGCTTATTAAATAAGAGAAATTAAATCACTTTATTGTTATAAAATAAAAAACAAGTAAATAGATCATACCTACTAGTGACGAGTTTTAAAGTCATGTGAGCCTAGATTCAAAGCGGACAATATCATTAGCAGGTTAGATTATTACAATTAGTAACTTGGTTAAATAACAACAAACATGAACTAATTCAAATATTAATAATTAAATTTTAAATTTAATAATTGGACACTTTTAATAATTTTTTAACATAAATATATTATTTGATTAGAAAGTATTAAATTCAATTAAATCCGTATTCAAATTATTTTTACTTTCAATATTGATCATAACATCATCTCATAATTAATATATATAACTTATTATCTTTAAAAAATAATAACTAGAACATTAAACTGGAAAAAATAATTTTAAAATAATAATAAATTTAATATAATTATTTTTAAAAAGTACAACATAAATTGTGTAAAATTTCATAGTTTTTTTTAAAAATAAAAATAAAAATCATAGCTTTAAAAAAAAATCCATAGCTTTGACTTTCTTGAAAAGAGATGCCCTATGCATATTAATTACTGTTTGAAAAAACATAATTGTAATAAATATATAAAACTCATTTTAATTTTTTAAAAATAATTTTTTTTAAAAATAAAATAAAATAAATCCTTGATATTATAAATGTATATCGATAAGATCAAACTATAAGTATAAAATTAAAAAAATTAAAAGTATTTGCCAAAAGTCCAACATTGGACCATGAATAATTTAGAAGAGCCGTACAAACTCTATCTTCTTAAAGTTGAGAAATTAATTAGTCGGTCCATCTACACGTTTTGTTTTTATTGTTATATCGAAAATAATTATAATTTTCTAAAATTACGATCTATAGCTACATATTGAGAGGCGAGCGAGAACGAGAGAGGGTGAGGCGAATTATATATGTATTTTTGTTAAATTATATGTGTATATCTGTCAAATAATTGTGTATATATAATTGATATACATATATATATATATATTTGTATATCTCGCAAGCAAGATCAGGAAAGGGATGAGAGAGGAAAGGAAGAGAGTGGAGAGATGCGAGTTGTATATGTATATCTGTTGAATTGAATATGTATATCTATCAAAGAAACATATATATGCAATTGGTATACATATGTATTTGTATATCTTACAAGAGATTGGAGAGAGAGAGGCGAGAGAGATAAAGAGAGGAGAGAGAAATAACAATAAAATCCTAATTATATCATCCAAAATTAATTTATTTGCTTAGTATCATTTTGATGATGCGTTCTTGATCAATAATAAAACTTTTTAATAACAGTCATTTTTTATAATAATATTTTGTATGATAATCAAGTTTCTTTCTGAATCGATAAAATATTCGTGTTTTCTACAATAATATTTTACTATAATATAAAAAATATCTAGACAAACAATATTATTATAAAAAGATTTGACCTTATATATATATATATATATATATATATATATAAATAATCCTTGTGTAATTTAAATATTTAATTGGTTTCAATCTTTTTCATTAATTTTGGGAATTGAGTGGACCTTCTTCTCCATTTCTCCATTAATCAATTAGAATAAACATAGTCTTCCTCCTTTCACTCTCATGCAGTACAATTCAATTGACTCAACATTTATATATATATATATAATTAATAAATATTGAACAAGAGTGACTTTGCCACGCGTATAAATAATTCTTTATTAATTAGATTAAATCGACTTATAAAAATATATAATTTTTCATATCAAGTCTGATACGATACTTAACCTAGAAAGTGAAGTATGAACGTAATTATATATAGCTACTATTAGAGTTTTGTATTTTTATAAAAAAAATAGGAAAAAGTCTCAAATTTATAAATTAATTTTTACTCCATAAAGATTTGAATGTAAACATTCTTGTTTAGTGGGGTTGGTTGTTAGAATATTGTAACTATTTGCTTGGAAGTGTTTCATTTGTCAAAGAAAAGAATTTTACAAAAAAGTATCAACATGATCTAAAAGAGTGTGGAAATTAGGAATTATTAGTACCTTTGTTTATACAACTATAGCATTAAAAAAAAGAATAAAAATCAGAGAAAAGTATTAAAAATACTTTTAAATTTGGCGTGAATTATTGGTTTAATCTCCAAATTAGTGATAGTGTTAAAAATACTTCTTTACGGTAAGAATTTAGGGGTGTATTTCACTCTTGTTACAAGGTCGGGAGAGTATTTAAGTTCAGTTAGTCAAGTAAATGAGTGTTTTTAATACTATTAATAGTTCGAGAATGAAACTAATAACTTGCGTCAAGTTCACAAGTGTTTTTAATAATTTTCTCTAAAAATTATAGCATGATGAATATAATCTATCTGAATTTAAATTGACATATGTGAATTTATGATCATCATCGTCCTAATATATATAGGACAATAATAGATTGACAATCAACGTAAAATTTATAGATTCATGAGGAAAATATCATATTTGAAATATGTCCACTTAGTATTGATATACAAATAACTTTAGATTCTATTTTTTTTTTTTAAATTTCTAATACTAATTTCTTGTATCTATGATTTGAGTATCAAAAATCATCAATTACCTCATCAACTTTGGAAATATTTTCCCAAGTCAAAAAGTAAGACCCCTTTATTCATGCAAATATATATATTTTTTTAAAGTTCAATAATCATAGGTCTTCCTCTTAATTTCTATGTGGAAAATGTGAACATGTAGTCTTTTCTAAAAGCTTTATTTATTATAGGGAATGGACATACATATCATTCTAATGTGATAAGGACAATAAAATAACTATTCTAAAGTTTGAAAATAAGAAAAATGCTTTTGAAATTAAAGAGATAAGACATAGGGTCATGTCACATTCTTTTCACACCACACATGCCTTGTCAAATTATACTCTATTTAATCCCCTTTTTGTTTTAGTGATTTATAATTAAAGAAATATGGAACACTAAATTTTAATTCTAAATTCTTTTATGTGTGTGTGGATGTATTAGGGTAGATTCATAAATAAATGTAACTCGGTCTGTGTCTGAAAATAATATATACTGTAACTTGGAGAGTTTCTCTAACCGATAACTATCACTCTGAGCATCATGAAGGTACAACGTCTTGTCCATGTTGCCGGAGTCATCCAATACCTTGCAAGGGTAAGGGATGAAGCTGAACTTATGGATCCATCTAAATTGGTCATCTCAGTGACATGTGAGAAGTTGTACATTTGGTACAATCCAATCCTACGTTGACTATGTAGTTTATGGGGATAGAGTTATCTGAACTCGTACCCACATTGGTGCTCAATACTACTCTCAAAATATGCACTGTGCTCAATAACTGTGAAAGTGTCCCACTTTAGGGGAAATTTGAAAATCTGCTACTTGAAGCCTTGGCTTTATATATATTTTTTGAACTGTCTTTTCTTTCTCAAAACTGATAATGCTTTCTTTAAGAAAAGAAAGTAGTCATGTTCTTTACAATTAAAATAATGCATTTGGAGCTGTCAGGTTCTCTCAAACTCTGAAATTTATGCATGATGAATCAGTAATATAAAATACCTTAACTGACTGGACTGCTCTTTCAAAAATGATATCCTATGCTTAAAGATAGTATAGTAAATAGACTATTTGTATAACTCATGTCGAGGTACTTCTTAAAATTAACTCATACTTTGGACTGGATAACTTTTCAATGCAATTAAATCATGATAATAGAATGGTTCTCAAAACTCATATGGAATTCTTGTAAATATAGTAATATTTCAAGAATATATAGATATGTACTTAATAATGAAGTTCTCAGCATAATAATAATGGAATAATAAGAATTTCATGATAAGGTGCTAGAACTGACTTGACTCTTGACTATTGACTAGAAATTTTGATAAAAATTATAGATTTGACATGAAAATAGAATTTTAGGTGGTATTACATACCTGGGCACGAATTTTCTCGAAGAAATTGGGAGGTTTCTCAAGCACTAGCTCTTTCCCTTTCTCCCTAATTTCTTTACTTCGACTAATGTACGTGAAAAGTGAAACAAAATGATTGTAGGTTACAAATTTTAGGGCGTAAACGACCTCAAAACGATGAGGTTTTAGTCTAGGATGGGTGAAAAATGATTAGAATGTCCTTAGTTTTAAAAACTAAATGTCAAAACTTAAAACACGTTTAGAAACTATTTTTCTATAACACATAAATCGATTTACATAAAATAACACATAAATCGCATTTATCAAATGCGTTTTATGTGTATTTCATGTAAGTCGACTTGTTCAGTGCTTTTATGAATAAAACTCAAAAATGAACTATCATGGAGTCCCTTTTGGTTTTACAGTTTTGCTCCGAAAAATTATTTTTTGATCTGGTTGGCCAGAAATTCAACCGAGACCACTTTCCCACATAATTTTTCACCCTGATCGATATTCCGGCCTCGAATTTGCCAAACAAATCCGAGAAAATGATTTATTCGAGCAGTATTTTGATAATTTCTAGGGTGTAACAAATTCCACTTAATTATTGAGTTATACATGAGTTTGGTGGTTGTACTCACGAACAAGTGGTATTTTTAGATTAGTTTTAAAGGATTTTTTTTATTTAAATAGTAATAACAATTTTTGTTTTGTTTTTTATCTGGTGTTCAGTACTCACATTGAAGTCCGACTATTTTGAATTAGTGCCCGCATAAAACCTCATTTGTGGAGAATTACTCCCTATTCCAAGACTTCTAACTAAGGGAGAAGCAACTCATCTATTGCACAATACGATGTCTCTCACCCACACATGCCTTATCAAATGATACGTACATCTATATTTCTTCTACATTTTAAAAAAAATTTATAAAACACTAAAAATTAAATTTTAATTCTAGAGAAAAAATATATATTATATAGAATAATAGAATATTTCAAGTGACTTTAGTCAAAATGCAATACTGTTTGAAAGGATCATAATAATGTGTCATGAGAAGCTTCTTCCATAAAGCTTTAAATTATTTTAATTTTTATAAAATCATTAAAGGACGTTTGCATGACACAATAAAAATAGGGTAACTTACATGTATATACCATATTAGAAAATATTTACCATTTATAGCAATATGATTCTAATACATATATAATTCACGTTTAATACATAATGTAGATTATTTATCAAAATATAAGTTTAACATATTTTAAGACACGTATAATACATTTTTATAATTTTAATATATTTTTTATACATAGTGT
>JBCEWC010007626.1:0-21151 GCA_038996855.1 Solanum aculeatissimum | reverse complement strand
GATCACAAGCCTTAACATATCATATCATAACAAGAGTTTCATCATAACCAATCTTCAATGCATATGCTATGAATGAGTAATTCAAGTGCATGGGTGATGGAGATTCAACTTTAAATTCACAATTCAAGAGATAATTCAACATAAATCATGAGAAATCCCATATTCAAAACATAATGGAATTTACCCATGCATAATTAAACCATTAAGGGACATGCACATTGATCCTTAAAGAATTTCCATGCAATTCATAAAATTCAAACTTAAATCATCATTAATTCACCTAATTTCTACAACCCACAGTCCAATGCAATGAAATACATCAAAATTAGAAGAACCCGTAACTTAAAGAAACTTAAAATTATGAATTAAAGAGTAGGATTCTTGGATCTTCATGGATGAAAGGGAATCCATGATCCAAACACACATTCCTAGAGATTAACCACAAGAATTGAAGAATTTAACAAGCAAGATGATCTTTTTCAATTTTCTTCAAGCTTTCAACAATGGAGGTCAATGGAATTCAAGAAATTTTAGAGAGGATTGAAGAGTGTTTGGATGAGTGAAATAGGATTAGGGTTTGAATTTAGGGGCATAGGAGACTTTAGGGAGGTTAAAAGAGTCATAGGATTAAACCAATTTATGAAATTACCATTAATGAAGCGGACTGATCACTGAAACACAATGCCACACAGAAGGCACCCAGGGGCCATCTACAGGTACACGGACCGTGTACCTGTCCGTGTGGCCTCACTTGGCCTCAATTTTGACTCAAACTCTCGGGGGACTTTCTAGAAAATTTCACGGAGGGACTCACAGACCGTATGGTGCACACAGATGGTGTACTAGTCCGTGGAGCCACACTTGGTCTGGAGTCCAGCCCCGAACCATGGAAAACACACTGGATCACCTCACGGGACCCCTCACGGGCCGTGAAAGGTCACACCAACCGTGAGGTGGTCTGTGGGACTTTACTTAGACCATAGATTGGCCCCCAACCCTTGGGATCTCATTGGAATAACCCACGGACACCCACACGAACCGTGGACCACCAAACGGTCCGTGGTCCGATCCTTAGCCTCTTCTCCAAATTCTTTTTCTAGCGTACTTCCAAATACATGCAGTCTCACTGCAAAGGCCATAACTTTCACATATGAACTTTGAATTGAGCGAAACTAGTTGAGTTGCGAAGATAATTCAAAGAGCTTATATTTCATGTATAATAGCCCACACAGTTCAACTCGTACTAAAAGATATGGATTTTCAAAGTCACTGCTATCTAAGCGGCCTTACAACTCCCACCAAAACGATTTTCTTGAATCCGACTACTTAAACTTAACCCATGGCTACCAAAATTCAACCATGACCAGTCTAACACTAACCAAGACCAACCATCAAGAAGTTCAAAATTTTTTGAGTCATTACACTTGCAAATACAACAAGACCTGATATAATATTTTCTGTCAATTTGCTAGTTAGATATAGCTCTTCCCCAATACAAAGGCATTGAAACGGTATCAAACAAATTATGCGGTACTTAAAAGGAACTATTGATATGGGTCTATTTTATACTAACAAATATTGTACAGATCTTATTGGTTATGCAGATGCATGATACTTATCAGACCTACATAAAGCTCGATCTTAAACAGGGTATCTGTTTATATACGGAGGAACTACTATATCATGACGGTCTATGAAGTAGTCCATTGTTGTCACTTCTTCAAATCATGTTGAGATAATAGCAATTCATGAAGCAAGTCGAGAATGTCTATGGTTGAGATCAATAATCCAGTTCATCAAAGAAAGGTGTAGCTTGGAGAATGATGTCAAAGTACCCACAGTCATTTTTGAAGACAATGTTGCATGCATAGCTCAACTAAAAGGAGGCTTCATAAAAGGAGATAGAACGAAGCACATTTTCCCAAAATTATTCTTCATACATGATCTCCAGAAAAATAGTGATATTAATGTACAAGAAATACGTTCAAGTGATGATCCAACAAATTTATCCACCAAAGCTTTGCCAGCCTCAACTCTGGAGAAGATGGTACACAAAATTGGCATGCGAAGACTCCACTGTGTGGATCGTGGTTTCTAACAGGGGGAGTAGAATACGCGCTGTACTTTTTTTTCCTTAACCAAGGTTTTATCCCACTGGGGTTTCCTGGTAAGGTTTTTAATGAGGCAACCAGTAATGCGTATTAAGGATAATTAGAATTATCTTTTACATGGATAATTAAGGGGGAGTATTGTGAATATGTCAATGTGTGTCTAGTGGCACCATGACTTGACAAGAAAGAGGTCTTGTAATTGTCCATGTGTCATTCCTTGCCAAAGCAACTTGGCAAGAAGTGACACTTGTCCACCACTTTCAAATGGCTATAAATAGCCTTGTACTTTTAGTGGAAAGAAAGAGAATCTATACTTTTCATTTTAATATAAATAATTTCTCGCTCCGTATTTATTTTAATATTAGTTTTTATGTAGAATTTTAATATATTTAAAATTAATGTATAATAATTGAAAAAAATAGTGAAAAAATGATTTTTTTCTAAAGTAAAGCTTTTTAATGAAGGGTAAATAATTCAAGTAATATTTTTTAGGGACTTCACGCTTTAATATAGTACTAGTTAAGAGTACATGATTTGCACGTGTGTATTGCGTTAATTAATATATATATATATATATATATATATATATATATAAAGAATAAATTATTATGTATACATCACACTAATAATTAAGGAGAAAAATAAGATATAATAAACTAAATTGGGTCATTGATATAAAAAAAATCAAAATCATGTTGGTATTGATACACAAAATACACTCTAAGCAACAAGGTAAAGGAAAACAAACTATATGTATATGAGCACAATAATATAACACAATTACTTTCAATAAATTAATAATAACCAAAAGAATTACGGTAAAACAAAAGATGACATTATGAAATAACGATGGAAGAAAACTAAAAGTCATCTTCCAAGGGGCTTTACATTATACATAATATATATAAATTGATATAGCTACTATAGATTTAACACTTTCTTCCAACTTGACTTCCATAAATAATGGTGTCACATAAAATATACTAATGAAGAATAACATTTTAAAAATAATTAAAAAATAAAAAAGACAAAATATTTTTCACTATCTTTTTTTGGATCATAACAACAATAACATGTCTAGTGAAATTGCACAAAGTGAAATCTAAGGAGAGTAGAATGTATGCAGTCCGTACCAATATCTCTTGAGGTATAGAGATTTCCGAAAGACCTTCGACTCAGGCAAATAACAACAATAATAAAACGAAACAAGATAGTGAGAAGAAACATGACAACTAATAATAGAGTAGTGTGGCAGATATATGCAAGTAACCAGAGCTACACAATAAAGTGTGATCACCTAAACATAGTAAACCACATGATATGAGATATCAAATATCAAAACTCAAAAACTATATTAATGCTATAATCAATACGATGTTCTATGCTACTACTGAACCAAATATATTAATAGGCTAGTAACGCGACATCTCTTAACAACATACTAACCTTCTACCTTTATCTGACACCTCCAAATCTCTATCTAAGGTCATGTTCTCGGTAAGTGAAAATATTTCATATCGTGTTTAATTATCTCATCTCAATATTTTTTAAGTCTACCTCTGCTTCTCTTCGACCACACTATAACCAACCTCTCACACCTCCTCACTAGGGCATCTACACATCTCCTTTTCATATATTCAAACCATCTTAATCTCTCTTCCTCAATTTGTCTACCATGGAGTCTACTTCACTTTGTCCTAGATATCCTTAATCCTAATCCTATTTCTCCTAGTATGTTAATACATTCATTTCAACATCCTCATTTTCATAAATTTCATTTTTTTAGTTTAAGAGTTGTTGATTGGCCAACACTCGGTCTCATACAACAAAGTCAGTCAAACCACCACTATATAAAACTTATCTTTAAGCCTTCACTTCATCCATACTGCACCAATAAGATATGTGATATTATCGTCCACTTCCCCAGTTCCTTAGATTAGGTATCCCTGATACTTAAACTTTTGATCTTGACGATAACTTGTGTATCAAGTATCACTTTTACACCTACCTTATATGTCAAACTACTAAATTTACACTTCAAATAATCTGTCTTGGTCCTGCTCAACCTAAACTCTCAAGCCTCTAGAGTTTGTCTACTTGCAACGTATCATGAACTTCACTGTGGGTCTCTTTGATCAAAACAATATCATTTGTTAATAACATACACCATGGAATCTCACTCTGAATATGTCATGTTAGTTCATCCATTATCAAAGCAAATAAAAATGAGCTAAGCATTGATTTAGGATGCAACACCATTTTGACAAGGAAGTGCTCTGGGTCTCTTTCCATATTTCTTATTTGAGTCTTCGCTCCATCATACATGTTATTTATCACTCTAATGTAAACAACTGACACACCCTTAGACTCCAAACATCATTAAAGAACTTCTCTCAAAACTTTGTTGTAGGCCTTTTCAAGTAAAAAATGAACATCATATTCAAATTCTTCTTCTCCCTCAATCTCTCCATCAATCTCCTTGCAAGATGAATAACTTTAATAGTGGAACACCATAGTAGCATGAATCCAAACTGATTCTCAAAAATGGACATATCACTCCTCACCCTCATATCCACCACCTTCTCCAAAATTTTTGTAGGGTGACTCAATAACTTAAGAGTACCTTTTTTTTAATCTTATCTAATAACAAATAACTTAAGGATCTACATAAACTCATACATGTTGATGAGAGAAATTAAAATATTAGAACTTTTATCATATAATTTCCTCTTTTTGAAATTCCTTAATGTAATTTTTAATATATAATTACTTATTTTTGCATATTTTAAAACTCCTTATAAAATATTAAGTGAATAAAGAGAGACAAGCAACATATTAATAAAGATATTAGTTATTGCTTCTAATAGTGTTGAAATTGGAAAATTTAGTAATATAAGATAACCCAAAAAAGGAGACAAAATTTTCTATACGAATTAGATTATGAAGTGCATGAATTATAAAACCTGAAGAAATTTTAAAAATCAAATTTCTAAATATTAGTATAATAATTAATAATTATATCTAAATATTACAAAAATAATTAAATGATAATTATTTGAGAAAAGTAAATGATAATTTTGTTTATTATAGAGTTTGTTAATGATAACATTCAAACATACTTACAGAAATATGGACAATCATTAACAGTCTAATTATCTAACTGAGAGTCGGGGTTGATCTCACAAGAAATAGGTTGAAATAAATCTATCAGCTATTACTTTACAACTAAAGTCGCTACTTCTCGAAAATAACAATGCATGAAGTAAATTAGGGAATTTGTTGTAATGAGTAACAATAGCTAGTGAACAGAACTAGTATGACAGCTTGGCGCGTACAGAATGAGAATTAAGTTAGGATTGTGTTCTCTATGACCAATACCTTATTAGGTGTTACACTCTCGGACTATTTCTTTGTTCAATACATGCAAAATCTAATGAGTTAAGTAACTTCCCATTCACCTTTCCATAATGACCTGGTTGGTCATTTTTGAGCCTGCCTGTAAAAATTATTATTTTGCCTTTTTGTAAGTTGCTTTGGACCTATATTGCTCTATTTGTTTTGTTGAAACTGAGATCCTTTGTTTTAAAAGAGAAAAATATGAGTTTTAGCATTTTTAGAAGCTTAAGTTGTTGAAAAAGTGAGTTTTTGTACCATTCTGAGTTTCAGGTGTTGGATAAAAAATTTATCGATTCCATTAGCTCTAGAACGTCGAATCTGGTCTAGAAGAAGTTACATAACTGTATTCAGAGTTGAAATAAAATTTTTGGACCCAAAGTTGTTATTTTAGTTATTTCCAGAGCCAAAGTTTGACTTTGATCAACATTTGAATTTCAAAAGCTCAGATCAAAATTTCAACAGTTCCAGTAGTTCCGGATGGTGAAATTAATATTAGAAATGGTCTCATCATAATTTTTGGAGTTTTCGAGGGCAGTTTTGATATTTTAAGTTTCAAACTAATTTCCTTGAGTTGCATTGGTAATTGTGTCGAGAAGACCTCGTAATCAAATTCTGATTATTCTATTGAGTTCGGATTGTCATTTTTAGTGTCATTTTTGGTGTGGAGATACATGTATGGTTTATGAAATTTGTGTTCTGGATGAGTCCCGATCCAGGGTCAATTCCGAGATTTGAGGTTGGCTAGTATATCTGATTTCTGGTGCAATTACCTTTCTACTTCGCATTCGCGCCTGTGCCTCCGTGTTCGTGAAGGCTTGTTATGTTTCTTCTCCCTGTTCATATCGGTGACTTCACATTTGTTGAGGTCAGTCTGTGGACCTCTTCGCATTCGCGAAGCATTATTGGACTTAACCCTCCAGATTCGCAGGCCCCACCCCGCGTTTGCGAAGTGTATTTTTCATCTGTATAGTATTAAATCTGAGAAACACTATTTTTACTCCATTTTCAAATATTTCAAGCTTTTGGGGCGATTTTTGATGAAATATTTTGTGGAATTCTTTTGGGTAAGTGTTTCTATCATCATTTTGATTTATTTCCATGACTCTTATCTTGATTTTGTCTTGAATTTCATGATTTTGAATATTTAAAATTGGAGATTTTAAGTCTATGATTTGAAAACTTTAATTGATGATTTCTCCTTTGATTTGAACTCGATTTTGGTAGGATTTTCACCCACAAACTCCTTTTCTGGTGTAGAATCATAATTTCAAGTCAATGTCCAGATTTGAAAACTTTGAATTTTAGTCCTAATTTTGATCATTTTACTCCTAAGCCTAATTTGTGTTAATATGAGTATCAAAATTTATCTCTTGATGTGTAGTATCTATTTTTTATGGTGATTGGTTGATTCAGTGATCGTTTGGAGGCTTAAGTTGATATAAAAGTTTGTTCGAGTGTGGTTTCAGCATCGAGGTAGGTTTGGCTAACCTTTTTGGAATGAATTTGAGTTATTGTATATGTTTATGTGGTAATTGTAAGATTCAGATTGTTCATGAGTAATTGAGTCGATATGATGGAGTTTTTGGTAAGAGGCAACATCAGTTAGGTTGGAATTAAAGTAAATTGTGACTTTATGGGGAAATTAAGTTATATTTTTTTAGATTTGAGATATTTAAGATATTATTATGATAACATGAGACTTCTGACATCATTTGGAAAGTTTTGTGGTAATTTGATGATACTTGAGATATTTTCGGGGAACAAGTGTATGTTTTGGGAAGAGTGAGGTCCAGTGTTGATGGCACTCTTGACTAATGGTTGAAATATGATTATTTGAAATATGATGATGGTTTATGGTGTAAGTTGTGGCACTTGTTGTTATTGTCCCTGATTCTGTGATGGTTATTCACCAATATTCTTATTATGATGTTATTATATACCTTGACTGGTGTCATTGACATACATTCATCTCATCTTGCATTTGTATCACCCCTTGACCACGGACATGTGATAAGGATTGAGATATTGTGGGCTCTTATGTATATTTTGGGACTTGTGAAGTTCGGTGTGATTGGTATATTCAGTTATTGGAAAATCGGGGTAATTTGAGACCGTTTGATGGTTATGGTACCGATTAAGACATTCAGTATGCCCTTTCTAATTCTATGAGGGTCATTTATTGATTATCTTATTATTTTGGTGTTATACATATTGACTTGTGGCATTGTCATGCATTCATTCTATATTGCATTTGTACTACCTTTTGACCACGGGCAGGTGGCAAGGATTGAGATGATGGACCACCTTTTTATAAAACCCCTTGACAACGGGCAGGTGGTAAGGGTGAGATGTATCACTTGTTGAGATATTGTGGCACCCCTTAACCCCGGGCAGGTGGCAAGGAGGAGACTGTACCACTTTTTAAACCCCTTGGCCACGGGCAGGTGGCAAGGTTGAGATATTATGCCACTCCTTGACCACGGACAGGTGGAAAGGTTGAGAGATATTTTGTACATGACCTGGCATGCCATTGTATTCATACATCTCATATGCATTGCATCATTGGCTACACTTACTACATATATTTACTCTTATTTATGTATATATATTGTGTACTAATACTTGATAGGAAAAGCTTTCAATCTTGTCTTTGTTCATGCATTTCCTTCATACCAGTTGTTTTGAAATGTGTCTAATCTACTCTTTCCATGCAAATGTTGATTACTAGAGCCCGACGGTCAGTGGGAGAGCTTGAGCCTACTGATGTGGCTCCTACTCGTGGTCAAGGTAGGGCTCGTGATAGGGCTAGGGGTCGAGGACATGCTAGAAGGGCAGCTCTGTCTAGAGGACAAGTAAGATCAACATCTCTAGAGCCTGATTATGAGCTAGAGAGGCCTACATACCCTATTCCCCCACCTTCAACCCCTGATGTTGCGCCCTTAGTTCAAGAGCTACTATTACGGGTATTGGCTAGATTGGAGGGAGCTCCTCTAGCTCCAGTAATTATTAATGATTGATTCAGTTCCTACAACACCGGTTGACCCCTCTATAGCTCCAACTTAGCCAACCATGATTTATGTTGGTCCTTTCCCAGTCCCAGTGGATCCTTCTATAGCTTCTATGATTCCTTTTCAGACATCTTGGCCAAGTTCTAGTTCACAGCTTTAGGGATTGGCTATTTCTCCATTTATTGCATTCCCCAATTTTTGGTGCCACCATCTTCTGCTAGTCCTGCTATGTCTACTGTTGAGCAAAAGAGTTTTGAACAATTTTTTTGGCTGGCTCCCCCGAGATTTAATGGTGCATTTGGTGATAGAGCCTATCATTTCTTATTAGAGTGCTAGGACCGATAATGTATTTGTCCATTCTTGAGTCACATGGAGTTGCATATATCTCTAAATATTCATAACTTTAAACTAAGTATATAAGTGAAAATAGTTGAGCTTTATAGGTAGAAGGAACCCCAAGAATGAAATCCATGTACTTAGTGCGCAAAAATTTCAAGGAAACCCAAAAAAATGGAAGTCTAAGCTTGAAACTCGAATCCCTTGCCTTCTATGAAATCTTGAGAGTTGAGAGCTTGAAAGATTTTGAGTAAGGTTTGGAGTTGGAAGAGAATGAGAGTGTAATGGTAGGGATTAGGAATGATACAATAGATTTAGACCTTAAACGATGTAGTTTAGGACTTAAATCGCGAGGAAAAGCCAAAACTGCCTTTCATTAAAAACTATTGGGGGATAACCATAACCCTGGTCAATAGATTGTTGATCAATTTACGACTCGTGGATAGGGGTTTCATCCTGGTTACACTTTAAAACTTCAGAAACTTGGACTCTAAACCTCAATCCATAGATCCCCTTCTATGGTCCATAATTCCATCCATGGGTCATAAACACCCCTCGTAGGTTCGCCCAACACTTAGAAAAATTCACCTCTTAGAACCCAAACCACGAAATCATTTCACATCTCTTCATTCAAACCACAGGCCATACATAGTTTTTTCTGGTTACACTTCCCTCAACTTCGAAAACTCAAACTTGATTCTCTAATCTACGAGCCTCTGTCTATGGCCCGTAGTCCTTTTTATAGGGTGTAGATACCCTTTATGCATCAACCCCTAACTTCAGAATTTTACCAAGTCTATTTTCCATCTACAAGGCCTATCTACCACCTGTAAACCCAAACATGGGCCATAGATGAACTTGTACAACACTGCACCAGAATCCACTTTACACTTTCTTTCTATATTTAGACCTTTTTAGCATGCAGGGCCTTACAGATCTGTAGGAGACAGAACTGTAGTTTGAGTACCAAGCAAATGGTACCCAGTAGGTATAAGCCAACTAAGTTCCACATATATAGCATGTTTATATATATATATATGTAACATAAAAATGAGGTATGTATAGCACCAGTAACTGGATTACAAATAAAACCAATAGTAATCGATATATACGAAACAAAGAAAATGAGGAGAGAAGTATACCCAAGAGTATCAGGCTTACCATCTGCTAGTATGAAAGATAGGCTATGAAGTCTACTTGGCAAGGGGAAAGTGACTGAAAGCATCAAGAGTCTATTAAAAACCTAGAAACTTAGGTACTAATCCAACCCAGCTCAATAGGGTACATATTCAACCAATAAAGAAATAAGTCAATAACTAACAAAGTAACATAAGAAAGTGTTGATATAGGCAAATAATAACCAACCAGTGTCTCATACCATCGATAACAATTAACAAACAGAACCCTAACCGTCATCCCATATTATCGAGAGATCAATCACAAAAATAATATATTGGTGATGATGATGTATGTGAATGGAATGCATGAAACCTCTTTGCAGAGCATATGCACAAGTGTATTATGATGTACCCCAGCCTAGCTAGCAAGGTAGTACTCGTGTAGCACCGTAGAACCAAGGTGTCCTAAAAGTGTCAAATTTTTAAGATCTGAATGAGAGAAAATATAAAGCTCGTACCTTAAACCGTGGGTAAGTCTTCGTATAGTAGATATGTCGATAAAGCCAAACTTTGGAAGATATAGTGTAGACCTAGACCTCGAATTATGAATGTCGACTATATGTAGATAATGATGATATAATCAAATAGCCAGACTTTGTATGTCAACTCCATTATAGAAAGATGAATACTCAAAAGTCAGAAGTATAGAGCACGGACCTTGAACTGCGGATAAAACCCCCTGTCAAATCTATAATGTCCCATGCAAGACATTTAAAGATTCTCGTATCCAAAAGCCATAATGCAGAAAAGAATGTTGATGTAACGACTAATCGAGTTATAAAATTTGAGGCCATTTGAGATGCCTCTACAATCTCAAGTAGAAAAGAGCACATCTTTGATGCCTCAAAAATATGAAATCCATAAAGTCATGTGATCCAGATGGTACGAACCTCGTTAAGAACTAGTTTTACACCAATTTAATATCAATAGTGTAGGAATCAGTGTCACATCGGTAGTGAAAGCTATCCTATCTCACTTTTTGTGCATGAATGATGAGTCAATGCATGAATCAGGATCGTACTACAAAATCAGTATGAATGAGCAACCAATGCAATGCGTGTCATCCTAGTATCCAAAAAATGCACACAATCTAGGAAGTTAAGTCACTACCTCTATAAAGATGAAGGGTGAGAGAACTAACCTGGGGTTCAACTTTTCCTCGAATAAGGCCTCGGGCCCAACAATATAGAGTAATTATAATTCAATAAAATATCATCATCATGTAAATAAGTATATATCTAAGAATTCTCAATAGCTCATAATCAAGCAAAGAGGGAGAATTATCTCTAGACTCGATGTCTTACCCCAAAACATAAGTTTCATCCAAAACTGAGTACAAATATGTCAAACATATGGCTACGACGAGCCACTAACGTCTCGAGTACTAGCTCAAGCCACATTACCATAAATAAGCCTTATCAAAAGCCACAACTAGCTATAATATTAATAAAGTTTATATCCAAACATCTAAGGCTCAACCTAGTCTAAGGCTACCCTCATAACTCCTAAAAAGGGATAATCCATTTCAGAACTTGTCAAAACACAACTCCAAACCTGAACTAAGATCTTTGAGGGATTACACTAGTCTAAGGCTCAACAGAACTCACAAAAAACGAGTAAAAGGGAAGAGAATGAAATTTTGGGAAAATACTATCCAAGTTATCATGAAGTTTATACTAAGCATTATAAAAAAGATCCTAGTCAAGAATGGAGACCGTTACCTACCTCGAAGTTGATCATGTGTGCTCCAAATTGACTTCACAATAGCTATCCATGCTCGAATCACCTCTAAATGCCTCCACGCTGTCAAAATATAGGTTTTCACATCAATACGAATGTTTTGACACCTAAATCATAATTTTTAAAGCTCGATTAAAAATTGGATCTAAAATGGGATCGTGAGACCTGTGACAAAAATTTCAACATTGACTCCGTAAAAAGGTCATAAAGACAATATTGAACTTCTACCCTAAAATTGAGCATAAAAACCAAATGAATGACTAGGCGACTGAACTACTACTGCAAGCAAGTCATAAATGACTTGAGATTACTATGAAAAAACTTTAAATGCTGAAAAGATAGGTAAGTAGAGATAATGACCTGGGGGATAATTACAAATACACTATTATACATCATTTATACAATGTTGATATATTACCTACTCATTTATACAATATTGATATATTACATATACACTACTTTGTTGTAAGAACCTGAGCTTTGGAAGGCCTAAATGATGCTCAAAGTTTAGTTTTCTATAATTTTTTACCAAGGTACCCTTCCAGGGACACCTTCATGAGCCGTGGAAGGGTCCACGAGCCATGGAGGCAGCCATGAGGTGGCCCTTGGCCATTTCCTGGCTTGCCTTGAATTTTTGAAGTGTGCAAGACCAAGTGGCCCTCAACGAAGCCTTTCACGGTTCTTGGACCTTACCACTGGCTGTGAAAGGGAACGTGAGAGGAGGCCCCTACTTGGTTTCCTATGTTTTTGCCTAAGGGTGCTACCACGAGCACCCTCAAGGTCTGTGAAGAGCACCACGGACCGTGAAGGTGACCGTGGAGAAACCCTTGGCCAAAATTCTTCTAAAAATCACCATTTTAGATGTTAGGAACCCTTCATGATAGGCTTCACGAGCTGTGAAGGACTTCACTATCCATGAAGCCCATCGTGCAGGGGTCCAACGAAAACTTTTGTTTCATTTTCATTAAGGGCTCTATGGTAATTTGGTTCACTTTCAAGGTATTTTATGACTTTTATGACTATCCAAGACCCTCTATCATCCTTCACTCATTCAATACACCTCATTTCAATTCAAACACCTAAACTCTAGAATTCAAGTTCCTAAAACTCTATTCAAGTCAAGCTTTGAAGATTCAAGTTGAGAAATTCAAAGGTACTTCCAGATCAAGTCTAATTCATATTTATATTTTTAATTTCTTCAAGGTATGTGTGGTTTCATTCATAACTACATTCCAATCATGAAGTCCCAATTTCTATTTCTCAAATTTCATGATTTCTAAGTATGATTTACGAGTGGGTTTTCTAATCTAGCTTCAATTTGATGAGATTATGTTATGGACTGAGTTCAATTGATGATTTGAATATGATTTAAGTCTTATTATGTTGATTTATATGGATTTTATGAGAATTAAAGAATGCATCTCCCTTTAATTTATGAACTTATGCATGGGTAATTTCAAGTATGTTTCAATTGTTGATTTCTTTATTAATTTATTATGATTTCATCTAAATATGATGGTTTAATTATGAATTCCAAGTACCTATGCTATTCCTTCATTCCTAATAACATATGCATGCATGAATAAGTATTTTCATGAGATTTATGATGTGGGTCAAGACCCAATTATGATTATGACTATGTTTTCAAGGCAAGTATGGTTGTGACATGAAATATGATCACATAATATCTATGATATGGCTCAAGAGCTCCATGGGTGTTTTGCACCACTATGTACAAGTATGAATGAGTTATTCCTATGCATGAAAGTATGAAATGAAGTATGATTTGGCCTTTGAGCCCAAACATGTATGATTATAATTTGATTTGGCTTTTAAGCCTAACTATGCATGATTATGAAGTATGTATTAGATGTTAAGCCCAAGTATGCATGATTATGATTTAAGAAGACTTACGCTCCTATTTCAAGCATGTATATGTATATGTATTTCCGTGGGATGATGACTTAGCACTGAATGAGATTGGAGGTAGGGGACTATCTCCAAGGGTCCTTATATAAAACCTACTTTCTCATAACTACGTGCCAATATAGGGTTCATGTTTATGCCCCTTTAAAGGATGATAATGATGTATGTACCACCACACCAAAAAGGTAGGTCGTAAGGTGTGTGTATAGGATACCATTGACAAGTAATATACTCTTTCTCCAGTGTAGAGGTAATATCGGGATTCCATGTAATAGCTCGTATGATCTTACATGTGGTTGAGGTCGCATCCCCACTATATTTATGTATTATGGCACTCATGCATCATGGATTTAAGGCATATTGTTATAATATTCTTTCCTATATACTTCCTTCTATATATATATGTGCCCTTGTCATCTAACATTAAATCACAAATTATTATGTTTAGAAGCATTGCATGTTCGCATACTTAGTACATTCAAATGTACTAATGCATACGTTTTGCCTACATGATCTAACCATGTAGGGACCAGAGACTATCCTCATCCACTTCTTCAAGGCTATATTGGACTTTTGAGAATTTGTTTGTGGTGAGTCCTTTATTCCAAGACAAGACCTACCTTCTATCTACCCACTTTATGTTATGACTATCTTATGTCTTTTACTTTGAGGGTGAGTCTGGGACATGTCTTGGCCCCCACCCTATCTATGACTTCCTATTTATGACTTAGAGGCATTGTTGGATGCCATGTAAACTCTATGTACGAGCTTGATATGTTTAATACATGCGGAGACAATGCTTTTGTCTTATGTTATGTTGATGTTATAATGTGATGATGAGACGATGAAGTTCCAAAGTCCCTACTCCCATATTGTGAGTTATATGATCCCGCCCCTTAAAATTTGTTTTTTGATATTGAATATAAGAAGGGCAAGTCCCTTGTTCCCTATCCTTATAACGTAAGTCTCAAATTCCCGTCCCTTAGACTAATGTGTTGAGATTGAGTGTCATATCCCTTATTCCATAGATCGAGTCACATACCCCTATCCCTTAGTATAAGATATTAATGTTTGAATTACGCTTCCAAACCGATGATATGTAAATGATGCTATGAGGTTTGTTTGAGGACTTTGGGGTTCCCATTCGCCATGTCACTCCTAGGTCCTAGGCTTGGGCCGTGACATTTGTGCATCATATATACATGTTATACACTATTTGTACAATATTGATAAATATTTATACAATACTGAATCATTACATATACACTACATAACTAATATAATATTGATACATTATTAATACACTATATAACTATTGTACATCATATATTCTTGTTTTTACAACATTTATACAATATTGACACATCCAAAAAATTTGAAAAAAGTAACTTTTTTTATTTAAAAAATGCAACAAAAAAGAAAAAATAAAATAAGTCTTTTTAAAAAAATCAATATTGAAAAAATTAAGCAAACAAAAATAATCCTTGTTGGACAATTTTTTCTTAAAAAAAAAAAGAGGGATAATTATAATACATGGCTATTCAATCAAAATAATTACAAAAGAATGACCATTTGATGTATAGACATGTATAATTAGTGTATATTTTATATATAGTCAAGTTATATTTAGTTTGTGAATGTATTATAATGCATATTTAGTGTATAGCTCAGATATAGGAATCTACATTGTAAGTGTATACTTTTTATGAACTTTGACAAACTATATTGTATAATCAGGTATATTTTCTATGATTTTTGACTATTTTTTATGTAAATAAAATATGACTATATTTGTTGTAAATTAATTAGTTTATTGTATATACTTATAATTATTCCAAAAAAAGTGGGCTACTTTTTTGATAAATTATTTATTTATTTTTCATATATTTGAAATTTCCTGATGTATTAAACCAAGAATTAAAGTTTGATGACCCTTTTATTTCTTATGAAATAAAAGAAAAGTTATTTGTATAACTTCCCGCCAACGGCCTGAGTGTGGAGACGAAATTACCCTCGTGTTATTCCAATGACTCAGCGCAAAACTGAAAGGTAAAATCGTAAATATCCCAAATGGAATAACGGTTTGTAACGAACTCAGCAAAAACACTATAAACAGAGCTCATTTTCGTTCTCTCTGCAAAAACAGAGCTCACATATCTCTGGAAAAAAGGGGACAAAAGACAAAAGAAGAAGATGAGTTTCTCGGAGATGAAAGTTCAGGTGATGAATGGTGTGAAATGGTACTTCAATAGAGATTGGAACAGAGACGACATGATGAATTTGGATGAAATTCCTGTTGAAGTTCAAGAAAGATTGACGAAGGTTCATCCTAACACTTTCATTTTTTTTCTTTCCTTCCATTTAATCATCAATGTAAGACATAAGAATGTTGTAATTTCATGAATTAATGGTGACATTTTTCTCTAATAATGACAACTGGTTTCTTTTTCAGAAGATCTCGATTCTTAATTTCATCTCGAAAGTTGTTCTTGAGTTGAATTTTACTATGAGAATATTTGACCGACCAGAAAATAAGATATTAAAATTAATGGAGTTTCCAAGCGAGTATGCTACTGAAGTAGTTTTTTGAGTTGAATTTCACTTATCTTCATTTTTACAAGAAAATATCAAAGTTAAGTGGTGTCAAGCATTAATTTGTTTTATATGTTAGCTGGAAAACATGCATTTTTGCTTGGATTGATTAGGTTTTGCTGAAAATATAGGTGTATCTTAGTCTCTTCAGTGCGATGTTGAGCTCTACTTTTGGAATCTATTTGGAATGGACCTCGATAGACGGGGCGAAATACGCAGTCCTTTCTTATGTAGCAAATTTAATCTTGCTTTACTTTACTCCATCAGGGGGACTGGTATGTACATGATCAATAACTTGTACATTTTGTTGAATAATTCTTGAAGTCGGTTCTTATAGTATAAATCCTGTGTCTTATTCAGAACACGAGGATCATAATCTCAATGTGTGCTGCCTATTCATTTGGCTCTTCTTTCGGTTTTTTTGCGAATTATCTCTTCAAAATGCAGCAAAGGTAAGACTCTAAAGATATCTGTTTTCTAATGTGACATTTGGTTCTCTTTCAGTATGTATTTGAAGAATATTCTGATAATCTTAACTAACCATACTTGTTCTCCAGCTATGTTG
This sequence comes from Solanum aculeatissimum, assembly GCA_038996855.1. Taxonomy (NCBI): domain Eukaryota; kingdom Viridiplantae; phylum Streptophyta; class Magnoliopsida; order Solanales; family Solanaceae; genus Solanum; species Solanum aculeatissimum. Next base: position 4,299 of record JBCEWC010007626.1, on the reverse strand, counting down.
TCAGACTTTTGGCAGGTATAACAATTGGCCATGGAAATTTCTTGTATAGAGCCTTCACAACAACGGATAGGAGTAAAATCTACTTGGGTTGCGTGCAATATTGCTTTGTTCTACTGATTTCCGGAATTGCTTTAGTTCTCTTGGACAGACACACAGCTCTTTGGACGATAACGGTAAGTAGTTGTATGCATACAATGTAGTCATTTTGAATGAATAATATGACTGACTTGTTGTATGCTACCTGTGATAGATACACACCCTGCTGATATACTTGATGGGGTACCTTGTGATATATAGCCAAGAAATACTGTACTATGCTAACCTTGGACATATTGACTTCATCAACTGCACATTCACCGTCTTCCTCCATTTACCAGGCATAGTGATCCATGCTGCAAGACTATACCTTCAGGGTCCAGAAATTGAGCAAGACGAACAGAATTTGGAACTAACAGAATAACGATAGAGAGTAGAATGTGCACTTTGCTGTAAATGATGAACAGATATTCCTTTTTGTCTGATTGAATTTGGAATTCCTTAGTCTAAAGCTGATGCACCTTGGAAATAGAGAGTAGAATGTGCACCTTTACTGTAAATGATGAACAAATATTGACTGTGCAAACTGCTTTAAATGTTTCTGGGCAAATGAAATACTGATTGTTGATTACCTTACATACCTACAAAATATTGAATAGAATGAATTCGCATAATTGTTCGTCCTTCCCTTTTTTCTTCCTTCAAGATAGTGCAATAAAGACACTGTGGACTTTAAGATGATCATTCTACTTGAACTCAAAATTCACATGTCTCATAAGAAACATGTGTTATTTAGGGTGTAATTTCACAAATGCTCACTCAACAATTTTACTTTAATACACCAAAGGGGTTTGATGTGCACCTATCATCTATCCAGTGTAAGGGGCTTCATAGTCTTAAACCTCAAACACTGTTTGTTTTCTATTAATTTAGCTAGGTTCCTATCAAAAGTTGAATTATTTGAAATAAAAGAATCTTTAACTACTCAATTGTCAAGACAATCTCTACGTGAATTATATCTCTATGATTCACACTTCGATCCCAAGACACGATAAGTTAAAAATTTATAAATTGAAATCACGATGAAGGTCAGAGTGCTCTTCGAGAATGAAAGTGGTGTCCCGATCGCGAGAGCTCCTTAAACACCTACAACTTATAAGCACTGATTATATAAAAGGGGCCCTGACTAGTTCATCAGTCATTTATAAGAGGATGAATATGCCCCGAGTTTTATTTGATCAGTTAGGACAGTTGATTTTTGAAAATTCGGTGAAAAGTTGAGATTTTAGTAAAGAGTTGAGTTTTAAAAGCTTAAGTTGCTTAATTTTAAATTTAGGAGTCTTTTGAAGTTTCGAGTCTCAAAATGGAATTCTACCGATTCCATCAATTCTAAAAAGTGAAAATTGGTCTACGAGAGTTTTCGTAACATGATTTGGTGTTATTTTGTGGATTTGAGGTCCTAAGTTGAAAATTTAGATGAAATTTGATAAAGGTCTGACTTTGGCCAACATTTTGAATTCGGATACTTGGATTAAATTTCTGATAGTTTTGTTGGATTCGGGAAGTGATCTTTGCTCTAGAACGAGCTTTGGTATAATTTTTGGGTGCTCCGATAGTATTTTGGTATGTTAGTGCCTTATATTATCCTAGTTGCAACTAATTGGATTTCGAGTCAAGGAGACCTTAGATTCAATTTTTTGAAGATTTCATTAAGTTTGAAATGTTAAGTTTAGGAGGGTTGCATATATGATTTATGTGTATAGAGTTTTGAATGAATCTCGAGGGTCCATTTCGTGATTCTGTGCCTTGTTGTGAATTGTTGAGAGCTGGTGCCTAATAAGACCTCACTTTTGTGAAGGGAGGGCGCGAGCGCTTTTGTAGCCATTGCTTAGGCGACCCCCATCACTTTTGCGAAGGTCCGCAACACGATCACGCACTCGCTAAACCGAAGCTTGCCTATTTCCCAGGTGTCACTTAAGTGATTCCTTGGCCGCTTTTGCCTGAGGCTTGGTTTTTGGGATTGATTTTGGGAAAACACTCATTTTCACCATTTTCTAATCCTTGAAGCTTGGGGAGGCAATTTCAAAAAGGATTTTTTTGAGGAAATTCGTTGGGTAAGTGATTTTTACGTAAAACCTTTGTGTTCCGTCAATTAATTTATGATTTTCACTTCAAATTCTTGGCTTTGAACTCCAAATTCTATGGTTTTTCAAGAACCTAAACCCTTGGATAAATTGGTGATTTCAAACCCATTTCTTGGTCAGTTTGTATACATTTTTCAATCACGAACTCTTTTTTACTTGTAGAATCTGATTTTCAAATAAAATTTTAATTTTATTCTTTTCAAATTTTAAGCAATTTTCGAACGATTTTACCCCCGATTTTAAAATCTTGTAATATGAGTATATTTGGACTTCTTTTGTTTAATACTTTCCATTGTTGATAGTTGGGAATCTTTCCAGAGTTGATATTTTAGGAATTTTCCCCTTTTAGAGGTTTAGCTATCCTTTTTGAGGTTAAATTTGGATGATTAATTATTCTTATGTTGTAAATTATGGGATGGGATCGTAACATGATTCGAGGGTGGTGGATTATATTGTGTTGCCCGTGTCAGGACTTTACTTGCTATCTTGATTGTTTCATGAACATGTGTTATCTTGAATTAGTTGTGTTGGACACTTATAATTATATATTATACTTGTGAAATGAAATGCTCTAAGATGAGTTACTTGTGAAGTGAAATGCTCAGATGAGTTGTGATTATATCATACTTTGAGAATGAAAAGTTTTTGACATAAATTATGAATTGTGACATATTGTGAGAAGTAAAAAGCCTTATAAATGGTGATTGCATATTTCATGAAATTTCTTCCCATTGTGTATACATGAGAGTGTTGATCATAAATTGTTGAGTTTTGAGAACTCGAATACTAGATGCATGCATGTGGATATTGGTTACTGCTTATATATACTTGTGTGTAAACATGCATTCATCCTCATACACTATTTCATGAGACATGAAAGGTTGAGAATTTGGAACCACCTTTTTGAAAGAAAATGTGTATTTTTAAAATGCTTGACCATGAGTTAAGTGGCAAGGAGAATGAGATATCGAGATTATGATTTCAGTTATAAAATAAGATACTTTTAAAAAAATTTGACCACGAGTTAGGTGGCAAGGAGGATGAGACATTGATATTGTGATCCTTTGACCATGAGCTAGGAGACAAGGATGATGAGATACTGTGATTGTGCTGAGGTATACGGTCTGCGAGCCCCCTATGGATCCTGGTAGCTCAGTTCACCAGGTGTATACAATAGGAGGTGCGACAGTCTTGATTACACCAATACCATCCATGCATGACGTCATGTCCATATCATTGCATTGCATGTTATTGATCCTTGAGTTAGGCTTATCTGTTGGTGTTGGTGTATACTCGTACTTACATGTTTACTTTATTTGCGTCGTTCTATATAAAGTGGCAACACCAATGCCAAATTGATTTTCCAATGCGCAGGTGGAAGCATTTCTAATTTATTACATAATTTAATCAATTCCTAATACCTAGTCAGTCAAACCTACTGGGTACATGTGAATTGTACTCATCCCTACCTCGGTGTACCCTTTGGATGCAGATTCTAGCCAGGATCATCCACGTGGCGGTAGATTTCTCCAGCTTAGGTCAATTTTAGATTTGGTAGTGAGATCCAGTGCTCCGAACTACTACTTTTATCTTTACTTTATAATCTTTTTTTATTTCAGAGACTGAGTTGTATGTACTATTTCGACATTGTATCAGATTGACACTGGTAACACTAGATTTTTGAGATTTGTACTTTGTTGTATTTCTTCCTTTCATTTGTGGCATTCTCTTTTGGAAATCTTGTATGTGTACTATTTTTTGGCTTACACATTAAGTTGAACTTTTGAGATGTGTGCCATCATGACGTTGATTTCTGGATCGTGATATTATAACACCCCCATCAACAAAAGAAGGGATATAAAAAAAATGCCATGAAATAAGTAGCAAGATTAAAGAAAATGGATTGATAAATATCTTGGGTCACCATTTAAACAGCTAAGATGCCGAGTAATTGGACTAGTTATCTCTTCGCACAATATAATGCATTTTAATTATAACACACTAAGAGGTCGTTTGGTTTGGATTAAAGTTATGATGGGATTAGTTATGCTGGGATAAGTTATGGTGGGATAAGTTATGTTGGGATTAGTTATGCTGAGAGTAATTTTTATTGTTTGTT
>JBCEWC010007625.1:10398-21151 GCA_038996855.1 Solanum aculeatissimum | reverse complement strand
AGGAGTAGTCGTGTCTTTATATTCTGTGGTCATTATTCGTCTCATATTTGTTACTTTTATCGTATTTACATACTATCATTTGTTTTTCATTATTTAGTCGTTACATGACCTTAGATAGAAAGAAGTGGATGTCACGTATTAGGGTAGAAGGCTAATAGGCTAGTAGAGGTAGGTTGATGTATGACCTAGTGATATATTAGGTTAGTAGGAGTAATCGTGTCTTTATATCATGTGTTATCATTATTCGTCTTATATTTGTTACTTTTATCGTATTTACATACTATCATTTGCTTTTCATTATTCATCGTTTTCCTTTCTTTTTTTTTTTCCATATCTAGTATCTTCTGCTTATGAAGCTTGATTTTTTAGACGAGGGTTTTCCGAAAACAACCATAGAAGTAGTGGTAAGGTCTACATACATTTTGTCTTTTCCAGACTTCACTTATGGTAGGGAAATGTTATTTGATGGGAAAAAAAGTACTTTTGAAGAAATTAATAATTTTTTAACTATGATTACTATTGTATTGGATGAAAGTAATTAGAAGTGTCAAATGAGTAGATTGAACTGATTTTAAGAGTATTAAAATAAATTGAGTTAACAAATAAGTGAGTTATTGACTCGCCTAAAAGTTATTTGGACTGAAATAAATAAATAATTAAAGTTTTAAACAGTCTATAACTTATCCCTTCAATTCTTACTAAATTTATTTATTTGTTAATAATTTGTATAAGTACTAATATATTTTTTATGGTTAGATATTGTTGGAAAAACATTGAAAAATATCATAATAAAAATATAACAATTATTTAGCAATATATAGAACTAAAAATAAAATAGATATTATGACTATAATATTTTAAATAGTTCACAAATAATACTTGAATCGTCCTGAATATTTAAACTATTTCAGCGACGTCAAATATTTTTCCTTAATTTGTTACTAAGCTTCAAAAAAAAGAAGATGCCTTATTAATAGGCAAATAAAAAGCTTCATCAAAGGATGTTGTGATTTGAACACTTGGACAAAATATTTCATGCAAGAAATAATTATAGGACAAGTGTCCAAAAAAACTTTAAAAAAATTTATATATTTTTAAAGAGTTAATGATCGAAAACTCATCTAAATTATCACATTGTTTTTTGCGAATTTCAAACCTCATTATTGTTCCCTTTACCTTATACTTAAACTATCACTTCCTTTGTATTAAAACACATCTCGATGTTGAGTTGATCAGATATTTATTCTCAATCAATAACAGGCGTGTGTAAGCCAGTTCAGCATGAAATTATGTTTCAATATAGAGAGAGTGATAGTTTAGATAGATAAATGAAACAATAAATAGTTGAGGCATGAAATCTCTGAAAATATGATATGTTTGTAACCATTAGATAATTTTAAGAATGAACTGAATTAATAAATTCAAACTTAAATGGATTGAATGAATCATATTTTTATGGGCTAGTTTGACTGTAAGTGTTTCCTCATAGGAACGTCCGCGAATTTGATCAATTACTCTTCGTGCTTTGTCAGCAGACATAGATATATGTTCACCTAAAGCATATACTTATGTTTTTTTTTTCCTTCTTTAGCATAAGGTTTGCCTCCTACTACAGAATCATAAGCATTTAGATTTTTTTATTAATAAAGTTCGACTTGCATGTGTTAAGCATATAGTCTGAGTAGCTTGATGTTCACGTCTTAGCGCTTAGGCCACTACCTAAAAGTCAGCTTTTCGCTCTTTTCCTCTTACATAACAACGATGATTGATGCTTCTTGGGGCTTCTTTGGCGACTGTGAAGTCACCGGATGAATCAGATTAAATGAGTCGTATTTTTATGTGATTCAACCTAATATTAACTTGTTCAAGTTAAATGTGAAATTTAATTCTCCTTTATATAATCACATCATCACATAAATTAAGGCAAAGAGAATATTAATCAGGAGTAAATCAACAACACAAGTTACAAGTTCAGCAGAAAGTAAATAGATTTAATTCAAATTTTGTATTTCTATTAAAAAAATCCACCTGATATGTATGAATAATATTATGTTGAACTCGATCAATAATTACTATCATGTTCTAGAATTTAGAATTCACAGACTTAAAATTCTAAATTCATCTTTCAAACAACACTATACATTTCAAAGCCATTATATCTAGCATCTCAATAATGTAAATTTTGATGGCACTTAGATTGAACGAGTCATATTTTTATCTTATTCAACCTAATATTAACTTATTCAAGCTAAATGTGAAAAGTTAATCCTCCTTTTAAACTCACTAATCAAGTGAGAGATCATGAAAATAACTACATCATCACATAAATTGATACAGATGGAATACTAATCAACACTACATGTTACGAAATCAACTAAAATCATAAACTTTGGATCAAACACTGTATTTCGACTAAGAAAAACACTTAATATGTATGAATAGTTATATGTCAAACTCAATAACTAATTACAAACATGTTCTAAATTCAGAACTCATAAACTTAAAATTTCGTGTCCAAAGTGTAAAATTAGTATACACATTTCAAAACCACAATACCTAGCATTTCAATAATGTGAATTTTGTGTAGCCCTGAAGCCAGAATTTTCATAAAGGGGGTTCAAAATATGGAGAAGTAGACACACGAATCAGACGAAAGAGGTTCAACATCTACTACATATACATAAAAAATTATTTTAACCATATATAAATGGTATAATTTTTCATCGAAGGGTTCGTATCATCGTATGAACCCCTAATCATAAGGTAGCTCCGTCCTTAGCCTGAAAACTACAATCACCACACAAGAACCCTAAAGAAGAGCCAACATGCTGCTGGTAGGCATGTTGGTTGCAATATGCCTTGTTACAAAAATTACATTTTGGAAGATGAAGCCAACAATTTAAGCATAATATGTCTGCACAAGCTGCTTCACCTAATTCTTCATCTTTGGTGCATACACCACACTCTTCACATCTTGGGACACAAAAGAAACATCCCCTGCATTTATGGGGTGATAAAATTAGCTCATGAAAATATGATTCGTTCACTCGTTAATTCTATTCATTTTCATGACTTGTTTAACTTAGTCCATCTAAAATTGGTTGAGTTTGGGCTAAATATGGGCCCAAATTGACCTATAAAAAGTTAATACATGATAAGAGTTGGGTAGATTGGGCCATGACCCATTGTCCGACCCATTTTGACCTAGTCCACCTCAGTTGAAAGTAACATGTGGACAGGTCATTAAGTCGACCTTTTATTATTTTGACTCATCCAAATCCAATCTAATCGGTCTATTTGACACCTTTACCTATTGGTACAATTCATCAATAATAGCTAGTTTCTAGACTCGTAATTCAAAAATAGCCACATATTCAAACATCATTGAAAAATAGCCAATTTATCGAATCCATGATATATACTCTCATGGATTTTGAACTTAAAAAGGTGAAATTCCACCATCATTATATCTTAGACGAAATCTAGGATACTGTCATGAAGTTTCACTTTCTCTTTTTAAGTTCGACCCAAATCAATGACAACATGATGGGACTTTTCACTTGTTTAAGTTCGAAATCCATGACATTATCATGGTATTTTCGCAATAAAAATGACTACTTTCCAAAAATCAATTTGAAATGTGACTAGCCCATACAATATTTTACCTTACCTGCACTCTCCAAGTAGCTGCTTTTGTTGTTGTTGTTGTTGCATTCTCCTCTTACAAGAATCTCTTGGACAATCAAAAACTTGTCTTATTTCTTCACATTTCGGACATATATCTACATCGATTGAAGGCTGAGATTCTTGTTTAAACGCGTATAATTCGCGTCGTATGTGGTAGTAATTCTTCTTCATTTCTTTCATTTGCATTTGGTTTATTCCCATTAGATGACAAAGTGTTTGAAAATCCTCTCTTTTCACATTATAAATGCCAGAAATAGCCAAGTTTTTTAGCCTATGGTTAGGCTTGGTAAGCAATTTTACTGCCTCAATGACTCCCTCAATGGTTAAGCTAGTGCACCCTTGTAAATATAGCTGGAAAATAAAAGAGAGAAAAAAAAATATTAGGGGCATTTTATTCTTTAATGAACTTTATATGATACGAATATAGATTAGTCAAAGTTTCAAAATAGAAAGATTCATGGTTTTCATCTGCTTGAAAGATGAATATAATGGAGTTTGTATATTTATCTAAGTTAATTATATGAAAATGGTTGAATTTTTGGACCGCTCGAAAAAGATATGAGGTTCTTGAAGATAAAAATGCAAAAAAGATTAAGGGGCATTTTCTCCTTTAATGAACTTTATATTATATGAATTTAGATTAGTCAAAGTTTCAAAACAGAAAGATTCATGATTTTCATATGCTTGAAAGATGAATATAATGGAGTTCGTGTATTTATCTAAGTTAATTATATGAAAATGGTTGAATTTTTGGACCACTCAAAAAAGATATGAGGCTCTTGAAGATAAAAATGGAAAAAAGATTAGGGGGTGTTTTCTCCTTTAATGAACGTTATATGATATGAATTTAGATAAGTCAAAGTTTCAAAACAGAAAAATTCATGTTTTTTATTTGCTTGAAAGATGAATATAATGGAGTTCATGTGTTTATCTAAGTTAATAATAAAGGATTTCTAGCTATGAGAAATTATATGACAATGGTTAAATTTTTGGACCACTTGAAAAAGATACGAGGTTCTTGAAAATAAAAAAAAATAAAATTAGGGGTGTTTTCTCTTTAATGAATTTTATACGATACGAATTCAGATTAGTCAAAAATTCAAAATAGAAAAATTTACGATTCAAAATATTGAAGGATGAATATAACGAAGTTCATGAATTTACCTAAGTCGGTTTATGGACTAATCAGAAAGTTGAAATCATTTACAAAAGGGAAGTGCAAAGAGTAATTATATGAAAATGCTTGAATATTAGTACACTTGAAAATGATTTATTTGATATTATAGATGATTGGTTATGGAGGGATCGTTTCATTTTTATAGATTGGTTTGATCTGTTGCGCTATTCTTACACCTATTTCACTATAAAGACACTTTCCAATTTAACAAATTTTATGTGACACTAGTATTATTAAAAGCGAAAAGCATATAAGAGCTTTAAGGTTCACTTTGTTATAAAACATAAATAAAAGCATGTGGTTTGATAAAGGAAGACATAATATGGAGGGGGAAAAAATACAAATATGTATGTGTAATCTAAGCTTAATTAATATTATAAGCATCAATAAAAATATATATATATATATACAAAGAAATTTTTAAAAATTCCAATAAAGTGAAGTATAATTATTTAATTGTCTCCTTAAAATTACACTCATAACAATAAAAAGTATGCATTAGAGTCAGAAAACAGATTCAGAATTTTCATTAAGGGGGTCCAAAATTTTAAAAAATAAATATATATAAAATTATTTTTACCATATAAAAAAGTATAAATTTTCATCAAAAATGAACCTCTGAGTACTATGTAGCTCCACCACTGATTAGAACCTTAATGATGACATTAAAATATTTGCTAAGCAATAATATATTTTGTGCCTCACTTCAGAACTTAAACATGCCTTTAACAATACGATGCAATACGAATTCAAATTAATTGAGGCCCAAAAAGAGTGCCCGACACCCGTTGGAATATACATAGAGAGAGGGATCCAGAATTTTAACTTGACAGTTTAATCTCGTACAACTTTAATATTAAATTCATTATATCTTTAAAATTAAGGATTCAAATCAAATATTTTTTTAAAAAGACCACCAACCAACCATATCTTATCCAATAACAACACAATACCATTTCATCATAAAAAAAACTATACCATACATACCTTATTGATAAGTGGATTACTTGCAACAACTTGTAGAAGTCCATCATTTGTTACCTTAAAACAATTTTTCATAGCAACAACACTCAATCTTCCCTTTGCCTTAGCCATTATTTTCACCAAAAATTCATCAGAAAATCGAGTATTTATCGGTTTTTCGACGATGATATTCAACCATGGAAGTATATCATGATGTTCTAAAGCATCTCTAAATGACTTACAAACTTGAGTCATTGATAAAAGTTCAAATAAAGGGAGATATGGCAAGATCAAGAACATAGCTTCATGTGGTGCACCTAATTGTGAAGAAGTTTGTGTCATTTTTTGTCTTATGGTATGATACAAATTAAACAAGTTGTGTCTTGATAAAATCGGTCTGATTCTATCTCTTTTTGTTCCGTTTGAAGAAAGGAAGGATCCCAAAAAATCAGCCTTTTTCGAGAATGGGAAAAGAAAGAAACTTGGATGGATACTTTTTGTCATGTATATATATACCAATTGATGAATTGTATATTAGAGAAAATGATGCAACTAATATATGGTCCATTATGTTTGTGTAGATTTAAAGTAGTCCCATAAGTATATATTCATGAGTAGTTTTGGTCGTTTAAGTTTTTTAAATGAACAATTTTGATTATCATCGAAGATTTTAACGATAACATATCCAGTGGAATCTCACAAGTGGGGTCTGGGGAGGGTAAAAATGTATGCAGACCTTATCACTGGTCCACTACCTCATAGAGGTAAAGAGGCTATTTCCGGCAAACCCTCGTCTCAAAAATCCATAAGCAGAATAAACTAGATACGGAAAAAAAAGGGAAAGGAAAAGAAAAACAAGAAAGAACGACTAATAACAAAAAATAGAACTTATACTACATTAGACATCAAAAATAGCAAAAGTTATATCTGACTCTAAAAGTAGAAGAAACTATAAAAATTGTACCTAACCGATAGAATTTGGCAAATTATATCTAATTCATTTTTTCGCAATTTTCGTCAAATCTAACGGACAAAATTTGACAAATATTGGATGGAGACTAAAAGTACACTTTTGACAAACTTGATGGACTAAAATTGCTTAGGAATATATTTAAAGGATTGCTTTGAATATACCCCAAACAATAAGGACTAATTTTGTTGTTTCCATGGCGGTTTGTCATGTCAATGAGAAAAGAAATATTTTTTACAAAGTTAAAACTTAATTTTTATGATTTTGTTATCCAAATTAACTTGCGAGCACCTTGATTAATTAACGAGTACTTATTATTTTTCATGTCGATACAAAATACATCGTAACTTTATCTATCAAAACTTACATCGATGGAAAAAAATTACATGGCATTCTTTTGCCTCTACTAAAATTCGAACGTTCATTTCTCATGGTTTATTCTAATTTCATTGATCGCTAGACCTTGATTAATCAACGAGTACTTAATATTTTTTTCATTAGTACAAATAAATGATAATTTTGTCTAAAAAACTTATGTAAATGAAAATAAATTACATGGCATTTTTTTTACCTATGCTAAAATTTGGACGTTAAACTTTCATGGTTTGTTCCAGTGTTTCAAAGCGCCCTGAGACTCATGTGTGAGGCTTAGTTCTATAAGACTTACGTCCTATGTGTCTGACTGTATGCCCTAGTATGCTCAATACCCAACGTCCGAGGCTTGTCTAACGAATCTTACAAAAATTATGTGTTAATTCTTTAGTTAACATTGTTGACCTCATAATTTTTATATAAATAAATAATACTTAATAGTTCTTTCATCTATAGAAATAAAAAGATTGAGAATAATTCGAATAGCAAATCATAATATCACATATTTACTATCTGGTAACACCGTATGCGTGAATATTACTTAACATTTCTTTTAAAAAATACATAGTCAAATTTTACATCTTCATTTATCATTGATCTTCATTGTTTTTGCCACTCGTCTCACAATTATCATATTTTATCGTTTCACTATTTGAAAGTAATTTTAGTTTCATTCATGATGGAGTAGTATTTTGTTATAATACTAATAAGTAGTGTTTTAAAAAGTATTTTAGGAGCGAATCCCGAGAATAGATGATGATTTTATATTAAAGATTTTCTCAGCTATTATCATTTTTTTGTATTGTTACCTTTCTCAAATAACAATTAGAATTATTGAAAGTTTTACTTTTACTAATCTTCTTAATATTAAAACTATAAAAATTTAATATATATGAGATATAAGCCTCGTAGATCCATGAGACTTACGCCCCACCTCACACTACATAAAACGCCTTGCCTTGCGCCCCCACTTTTTGAAACATTGATATGTTCTAATCTCATTTATCGCTAGATCACACCTTTAATTGACTGAATATAAAATTAGGTTAAAATAGTAAATAAATACATCAAGCACAATTTCAATTCTTGCATGGCAAACACATTTGGTGATTGTATATTCCAAAATACAAATTAAATTAAAACCTCTCATAAATTAATTTTTTCAGAAATTAGAAAGATTGTCAATTATCTAAAGGTTCAACAGCAGTCCTAAATAGAAGAACATAAACCTTATCAATTGAGAAGTACAAAAAGCCTCCTATGGAATGTGTCACATAGGAGCCAAAACTAGTTCCCACAATACAATGCCAAGCTGGTCCATATGTTGAGTCAAATTCCTGGAAAAATTCAAAAAATAAAAATGTGAATTTTAATTATAACATTCCATAATTGGTGTCAACCATCTTATAACCAAAAAAAGATCGAAAATACGTTGATAAAAATGAAGCAATAACATGTTTCGTGGAGTCTGATAAGAGTAAAGTGTATGCAGAAGATTGTTTCTGACCCTTGGCATTGATAGAAATGATGCAACAACATGTTCAGTAGGGTCTGAGAAGAGTAAAGTGCATGCAAGACTTTTCACCTTATCTCGGAGATAGAGAGGTTGTTTCAAATTGATGATAAGGGTTTGGCATATCGATTCGAGTCTTAGAGACCCTTGGTTCATTGGTGGAGTGGAAGCGGTGGTTCCTTTGGTCAACTTGCTTTGCTTGTCATGGTAGTCTCACAATGACTAGCGTGAAGTGAGAATTGTCTAAGACTGTATAAAAGAAGACAATAGTTCATTCCTCAACAAATGTGGGACATTCTAATACCCTCGCATGCACAAGGTTGGACATCTGAAGCGTGAACAATATAACATGGCAGTTCCAACATTGAATAATTTAGAGTACTTGAGAAGTGGAACGATGCAATACTAGACACGAGTTTTCTTCCAAGAAGAAGGATTTTCCAAATAATCCAATTCATTTGGGACTCCTTGCTTCAACTCCCATCTTAACGGCTCGAATGAGACAATCTCAAATTTCACTGTTTGAAGTGCTTATTTTGTTCTCGTTTTATGAGAAATTCGTGTGGACTCAACCTTTAGGACCAACAACAGCCTCCGAAATTCGGGGATAATGGGCCCGTCCTCTACCCTTCTCCACTTATTTTGCTTAGCACATCGCTCAAACCTGTCAACTAAATCACAAGTCCCTTAATCTTTGCTCGTTGAGCTAACTAAGAGCTGGTCATTTACACTATTCTATGATGTATACAAGCGAATATGAGATGTATCCTACTACTATATCTTTTCCTAATCAAACTTGTTTATTGACGGACATAAGCTTTGTAGATCACCATGCCAATCGGAAATCACTTCAACCTAAACAGAGATAACAATCAAGATCTACCAGACAACATCACGATGAATGATCGATGTAAGAGCTTAGAGGGGAAGATATGTTGAATCTACCGTTATCACCTTGATCATACGCCAATCTACTATGTTGATCCTATACCTTTCAGCTCACAAAGTAGACAATCTAAAATCGAGATGCACTAAAGAAAGGTGTGTCATAAGAGCCGATAAATATCATTTAGGACTAGATCATTCAATCTACACTCGGAGGAAAAATCAGGTCCTCTTGGCTCTTTCCACTCTCATTTTGCTAATCAAACAATGAATCGTTTAGTAATCAGTAAACAAAGACGACTATGCCTTAATCCCAGTCAAGTTGGGTCGGTTATATGAATCCTCACAAATCATGTTTTTCCATTTAAGCTCAACTCACGTCATCCTATCAAGTTCTGAAACTATCAACCACCTAGATATTAATTCAAACATGATCTTATCAAACTCATAGAATTCCCTAATGGAGTCGAAAACTCAAATAGCAAAGCTGGAGAATACTTCTACTACCAATTCCTGTCTTGGTCCGCCACATTATCATTTTTATTTGTCGCAGAAGAAAAACAAGAGCTATAGAGCAACTTAAACAAGACCCCCAACCCAACAACGCACACACAACAATCAAATTAGCAAATCAAACTAAAACCAGATTGTAAAATCCAAGAAAACCACAAATCTCAGAATTAAGAAGCATAAATAAGAAGTTATAGCTCAGTAGGAGGCTTTGATACTACGATAAGTAAGGGAACTTGGACCTAACTCCACAAGCTAGGTTGAGGGTTGTCCACGCCCATATAAAAAGACAAATATCCAAGCCCCAATCAATGTGGGACTCGGCAAAGCAAGAGTCGTAGAGCAGCTTGCATGAGCTCCTCCTCCCCACAACCACAAAACTATCAAAATGCAAACTTAGAACATACATTCAACAGAAATTAGAATATCAAACAAAACGCATATAACCAATAGCTTGGCATTACACATATAACCAAGTCATAGTAGTATCTTTTTGACAGCCAGAGCAAGGTGTTTACTGTCAAGTTCCCCACAAGCCATAGCATCAGCCATCAAGATTGTCTCTTGTACACTTAAAAGCATGATATGCAAAGAAAACAAGCCATACAGCAGCTTGAAGGAGGGGGAGGGGGGGGGGGGGGGGGGGGGGGGGGGGGGGGGGGGGGGGGGGGGGGGG
>JBCEWC010007625.1:0-10388 GCA_038996855.1 Solanum aculeatissimum | reverse complement strand
GCTTGAAGGAGCCCCCCCACCCCCACCCCACCCCACCCCCCAACCAACCAACCAACAACAAACACACATAACTATCAAGATCCAAACTTTGAACATACATCCAATAGAACTTAGCAAATCAAACAAAACCCACAGGCCATAACATCAAGATTGTCTCTTGCACACTCAAAAGGCATGATTTTGCAGAGTAAAACAAGAACCATAGAGCAGCTTGAACCCCCCCACCCCACCCCACAAAAAACTATCAAAATGCAAACTTTGAACACACATTCAACAGAACTTAGCAAATCAAACAAAACCCATAATGAGGTCCAAGAAAACCACAAAACCTGAAGCATAATCAAGAAGCAACACTTCAGCATTACACAAATAACCAAGTAGAAGTGGTACATTTTTGACAGCCAAAAGCTTCCCACAAGCCATAGCATCAAGATTGCCTCTTTCACACTGATTTTGCATAGAAAAACAAGAATCATAATCCCCCACCTCCCCACAGATACAACTATCAAAAATGCAAACTTTGAACATACTTCCAATAGAACTTAACAAATCAAACAAAACCCAAACCTTAAAATCCAAGAAAACCGCAAACCTCACAATTGAGAAGCATAAACAAGAAGCAACAAGTAGAAAAAAGTTAATACCTTTTTAAGAGCTAAAGCAAGTCTTTTACTGTCAAGTTTCCCACAAACCATAGCAGCATCAAGATTGTCTCTTGCACACTTAAAGGCATGATTTTGCAAAGAAAATGGCATATCTGAAGCTCTCACATGAACATTCAAATCCTCATTTTTCTGTTTCTCCTCAACTGATTTCTTCTTCAATATCAAACTATTCAAGAACTTGCTCCTTCTCTCTAACTCTTCCTCTGCTTTCTCCATCTCCCATTCACTCCCCTCCCACCCTAACTCATCATCAAACAAAAAAAGGGGTTGCTCTTTTTTCAAGAAAAAAGTTAAAAGAAAAAGAAGGGGTTGGGCAAGAAAGTAAAGAAATTGTGCCTTTTTGTTTTTTGGTCAAGTGTTTTTGTTACTTTTAATGCACCCATTTGTGAGTAGATTGTAGTAGACCAACAATGCTAGGAAGTAAAAGATAAGTTTGTCTCTGATTATTGATAGTACTACTTTCTCTGGAACTTGCCTCCATTTTACTCCAGCTCAAGAATCAGTATGTTTGCCCGAGTTCGTTCGGTTCGGTGTGAGGAATAACAATAAATAGTCATAAAATAAAAAAAATAATGAAGGGTTGATATCTTGTTTGGTGACGACAGAGAATTGCTTGGATGGTAAGTGTTCCTCATTTTCAACCCTAAGGTTGTGAGTTTGAGTCATCAATGGAGCAAAATATGAAAGCTCCTAAGGAAAATTAAACTTAAAAAAAATATCTTATTTGGTTGACAAGTTTGAAATAATTTATCTCAGCATTAATTAATATCATAGTAATGAGATAAATTATTCCCAATCAAACGACTCCGTAGTGTTACATCCGAAATAATAAGGTGTTATATAAAAGTTAGTAGAGTAAATTATGATCATGAATGACAAGGTAAACGAGAAATGCATCAGAAAAGAAATAAATATTTAATGTAGTTCAGTCAAGACTTGCATTCACAAAAGAAAACAAAAAAATTCATTATATATATATGTATGTATGTATACGGACAAGTTAGTAGTTTCATTCTCAAATTATAAACAATCTTAAAAACACTCATTTACTTGACTAATTAAACTAAAATACACTCTTAATCTGTCATAAGTGTTAAAAGACACGTCTTAATTTAG
Organism: Solanum aculeatissimum; assembly: GCA_038996855.1. Taxonomy (NCBI): domain Eukaryota; kingdom Viridiplantae; phylum Streptophyta; class Magnoliopsida; order Solanales; family Solanaceae; genus Solanum; species Solanum aculeatissimum. The sequence goes on along the minus strand of JBCEWC010007625.1, from coordinate 8,607 downwards.
CAATAATTTAGAGATATATTTCATTCATGTTACAAGATTAGGTGTTTGCCTTGAGCTCCACCGGTGTTTGCCTTAAGGAAACTATTTTTTTGTAAAGCCAAAGGATGTATCTACTAGTATTAGTAACAATTTCCCTCCCCCGATCAGGTAGATACTGCCACTCAGATGTATTGAAGCATATTAAGTAATATATTGTCTCCTTGTTCACCAAAAAAAAAGTTCAGTTAGTTAAGTAGAGGGATATTTTTGACACTGTCAATAGTTTGAAGATGAAACTAATAATTCGCGTCAAGTTTAGAGATATTTTTACTACTTCGCTCAATAGAAAAAGATTGTTTCTCCCTTACACAAAACTCTCAAAGAAAGTAAAAAATTAAAAAGGTGTTCGATATTAAAAATCTAATTAAATTTAAATTTACATATCGTAGAAAAAGCGTCACCTTTAACAAAAAATATTTTTAAAATCGTAATCCCAAAATCTTGGATTAAGGATGAAAACAAATTAATTAAAGCAAATTATTATTAAGTGTGCTAGAAAGGGAAACAGAGAAAAGCAAGACCAATCATTATCAGTGATTAGAGCTGTGTGGATAGAATATAAATTATAATATAAAGATGGTTTCTTTATTGAGTATTTGGTATAATATATATATATATATACATATTATCATTTTAATGTTTTTTTAATTTATTAATTACTAATATTTGCTCTCTTCGTTTCAAATTAATATTTCAATTTTTGCTAGACAAACTGTGCAAACTTTGATTAATATTTAAATTATAATTTCTTTTTCATTAAAGTGATATGAAAAGGCCTAAAAAATACCTTCTTATTTCATATTCTATTCTGCGTAAAATTAAAATTAATTATATTTTTACATAATGTCACAAATAAAACATGAATTTATCATTATAAAACAACATAAGTATTGGCAAAAATGCCAACTTATTAAATAGTTGATTCTAAAAGGGTTAAATTTATTTATTTTTTAAAAATTAGGAATTTTGACTATGCTTTTAAAAATGATCCTCAAATTGACCATACGTGCATTTGCTCCATTTTATAATGAGATACTGCTTAGTAATTAATAATTTGATTGAAATATTACCACCCCCTACCTTAGTTTCGACTGACGTAACAATCGTTCCCTCACATCAGATAAATTCATTAATCTGTATTCACAAAGAAATAGTGTAAGCAGAAAGAAAGACGCAACAGTTAGCGATTGTTTGAAAAGTGATTTCTATTTCTGAGTCTCGCTAATCAAATCCGCCTGCATTAAGATTACTCGTTAATAGTTGATCAAATTTGATAAATCGCCCTCTGAAATCTAAAGTTCTAATCCGAAAGAGATAATATCAATCATTTGACACCCCAAAAAAGAAAAAATTGCATAAAATTAAGGTTGATTATTATCATTTCAATTCAAGTAGAAAGTGGACCAAATTATTTGATGTCAAAGTGCACTATCTCAATAATTGGAAATAGTCAATAAAAATATCTTTTCCTATAATGTTTTTCTTCATTCATTTTTCTTATCGATAATCATAATAGAGATACAACGTTGGTTTATCATTATTATGAATTTGTCCTATGTGTGTATCACATGAACACAAGAAAAGAAAAACAAATTGAGTGGAAATTTTTTAATACAAATTCAAATTAGTTAAATAACCTCGAATGTGAATAGAAGAAAAAAAGAGAAGACAAATTAAGTGGGCTATATAGACTAAAGAAAATGACATGAAAAATGACTTTTTTTTTTGTTCTTCACCCGATATTCGATATTCATATTGGAGTCTGACTAAATTTAAACTTGCTTCAATGAGTTTCACATTGAGGGTAAAGTGCTCCCTAACAAAGGTGACTTGACAACTCAAACCCGAAATTCTAGTTAAGGATGAAGGAGTACTTACCACTCGACCACAATCCTTGTTAGTGAAAATGACTAATCGCTCCATTTTCTTCTTCATCATCATTTTATTGATACAAAATAAACAATCAAACTTATTCACCTTTTCTCTATATGGAAGAAGATAACAATTTAAAAGACTCGTTTAGCATGAGGGATATAGTATAACTAATATTCGAGTTCATTTTAAAATGAGTTTATTTCATATTTAACTGAGATAAAATCATAAAATACTTTATCTTGTAATCAATTATTTTGAAATTATAGTTTTATTAATAATTTTAAAATTTGAAATAATTTATATTGCGATAAATTGTTCTTCAACCAGACAAGCCCTAATCATATCTCCAACTTCTCCAATTTTATTTATTGTTCATCTCCCACTAGCCAATTTATCACACAACCACCATCAATTTCATGATACATCACAATTAATTTCACCATATATCATCAAAATAATAAATGCATTACCACCAAAAATCACAACACCATATATCACCACAAATAATATACTCCCTCCGTTTCAAATTAATTGAATTTTTGACGCTTTTTTCAATGTTCAAAGTATTTGAATTGTTCATAGTTCAAGGTGAATGTTGGAACTTTTTCCATATTTATCCTTTCATTTATTAAACTTTTATATTTTCTACGAGATAAATTACACTACATATTTATGATTTTACAAAGGGCAATAATGAAAAAATATGGTGTAAATTTTATCTTTGAATATTTTTTTTAATATGTGTGTATTACCTCACAAATTCAATTAAAATGGAACAGATGGAGTAATATTCTAACCAATTGTTCTGATAATTGTTGTTTATCAGAACAATATTGCAAAGAAATTAAGAAGCAGTAAATTATAGGGATAATTTATCAAAATATTCTTATTAAATATAAGTCATCAAAACATTGAAAAATGACTATTATTTAATAACAATGATAAAATAAATACAAAATAATAAATTATTTACAAATGAACATATAGTGTATTTCAATAGAGCTTTGATGAGGTAAATATGGTTAATGATAGTCATGTAATTGCAATAATTAGAAAAACAATTATTATAATCTTATTTTAACAGAAAAGTCAAGTCCAGACTTTAAAAGAAGGTCATATCGAATAACCAAAAAAAAATAATCTCAAAATGTATCTTTGTTTTAACATAGTATTAAAGTTAGGTCGAATTTGAACTCTCAGGATATCAGATAGTTGCGAGGGTGAAATTTCCTAATCTACGAATGTGCATACACCATGCGCGTGAATTGAATTATGTATTTAGTTAATTCTTCTTAACACACCTATTTCTTTTATCATGTCAATTTTTAAAATAATATTAAATTCATTTCAAATCAGAATAAGGTAATAATAGATCTTAAAACTATTTTAGAAGGTAATTAATTTATGACTTCTCCCAATAATAAATAAATTATAAATATCATATACATTAAATCAAAGCAACAACCAACATTTACATTAATTAACAAACCACAATTTTATTTTTAATAACAAAAAAAAAAACAAATATAAATCACACTAAATAAATCTAAATTTTTATTAATATAATTCAAATATTTATCTAGTCATTCCTCCTTGAACTCCAGGAGCCATTTGTATCCCTCTAGTTTGGTTATCCATATTTGCTTGCCAACCTAGACATATGTTGTAAAAACAATTATTTTAAAAATTATTTTAAATAATTCAAATTAGAAAAAAGTAATTCTTTTTCAAATAAATGTTAAAAAGCATGTAAAGATACATAAATTCAGTAATCTAGATACATTAATTCAATTTCGAATATAAAAATTAGAATTTTTAAGTATCGACAGGTAACATTTAAATCATGATACATTGAACATAGAGATAATTTAAGAATCAGAATAAATGTATCCAGATTACTGAATTAATGTATTCGGATGAAAAGAAGAGATTTTTGAAAATTTTGAAAATGGATGAGAATAATGAAAAATATGATAAATAAAAAAGTGTAATTAGGTAAATTTTCCATATTTATACCAGTAAATATTGTTGTATCTATTCGTGACAAATGGACTTCTTCATCCTTCACCAGAAGTCTCAAAATCGAGCCTTAAGATAAGAGTCGGATAAAGACGTTTCACCTTCAAAGTCGTGTTTTTTGATGGATATGAAATAGTGACATTTTTTTTTTAAATATCATATAAAATGGACAAAGTGCACCACCATAATTTGTAGTAGGGTGTAAATAATATTTCTTCGTTTTTAGTAAGAGTTCTAAATTTACTCATACGACTTCTAAAACGTGAAATTCCTCCAATTATTGTTGTTATATCTATCCATGGCGATGGACTTCTTTATCCTTCACCAAAGTATCAGGATCGAGCTCTAAGATCAGAATCATCTTAGATAAAGACGTTTCACCTTCAAAGTCAGACTTTTCGTTGATATGCAATAGTGACTTTGTTTCCAAAATTATCATATAAAATGAACAAAGTGCACCACCATAATTTGTAATAGGGTGTAAATGATATCCCTCTATCTTTAATCAGAGTTCTAAATCGAGTCGTATGACTTCTAAAATGTGAAATTCCTCTAATAAATATTGTTATATCTATCCATGGAGATGAACTTCTTCATCCTTCACCAAAAGTCTCAGGATCAAGCTCTAAAATCAGAATCATCTTAAATAAAGACGTTTCACCTTCAAAGTTAGACTTTTCGCTGATACGCAATAGCGACATCTTTGTCCAACATTATCATATAAAATGAACAAAGTACACCGTCATAATTTATAGTATAGTATAGATAATATCCCTCCATCTTTAATCAGAGTTCCAAATGGAATCGTCCGACTCCTAAAGCGTAAAATTTTATCAGTCGAGCCTTAAAATAAATATCGAAAAACGAGGAATGTTACTTACCAATAGACATGTCATATCCACGATGTTTGAGTTCACGATATTCTTGACACAAAGCACAATGTTCACAAAAACAATGAACCAAACAGTCCCCAAAAGAACTTTCTGGTAACATGTATTCTTTTTTTATTTTTGTACGATAAAAACATGAATAAATACATCCACATCCTGTAAATATTCCAAATAAATAATATAGACTTCCACTTGCACAACAAGCTGCAAAAAATAAAAAATTAAAAAAATTAAAAGTCATAAAAAAAAAACTATAGTATACTATGTAAGTCGTGTTATGGTCGATATGTCTGTTCAGCAGATTGTTATCGATTGACGTGTCTGATTCAGCTGCTTGATTTTACTATGTTATTTCGATTAATTATTTCTTCAGCTACTTCAATTACGAGTTTATAATACTACTACTAATAAAATTATTTTTTTCCTTAAAGGCAGTTGCCGATTGATGTGTCTGATTCAGCTGTTTGATTTTATAATATTACCCCTAATAAATTGTTTTTTCAGTTACTTCAGCTATTAATAATATTTTTAAAAAATAAATACAATATTTGATTTACTCTCAAAATTTTATTGGTGCAACATTAATTGGAATAAAATAAGTAATATATATTATTTAAAAATAATATAAAATGTGTTATAATTAAGTTGCAATAATTAACAACTTAAAATTTTAAAATATATGTATAAAAAATCTATCAATATCTCATAAATCGAGATAAAAAAAATATCTTGGCTCCATCATCACTAGGTCGGGAGGATAATGTATAAGTATGTATGTACGTACGTAATCTTATTCCTAGCTTGTGAAAGTAGAAAAATTATTTTCGATAAAAATCGTCGAATCAAATAATAAAAATTGTTTGCTTACGAATTGTTCCTTTATCAACGATCTCAGCAATCCTTCCAAATGTAATACATGGACAAAAACAAGTTAAGCAACCTGGAAAAAAAGTTTAATAATCACTATTTATTTATTTTTTAAAATAAAATTAAAATGAGACGTTTATTTTGGAACAGACTAATTAACAAAAAAATTAAGAACAATATGAACAACTTCATATAAATTGAAACAAAACGAGTTTAAAAAATAACTTACAAGTTGAACAATCAGAAAAACAATCACAAAGTCCAGTGGACCAATTTCCGGGATGGTTAGCTTGAACCTGTCCCTGCACGGGAGGGCCGAAAGTTGGTGGAGCTGAGGGGTTCATGATAACAAATTGCAGTTGAGTACCTAAATAAAATGAGATTAAGATCATAGTTGTGGGTATTCGTTGAAAATTGAGAACAATAGTGGACCTTAAAATCGAAAGTAAAAAATTAGAAGGGTATCTGCAAATAAATTTCTTCGTAGGGACGAACCTTCAAAAGTTATATTTAGTCCTTTTTTTTTTTCTCAACAGGACAATTCCTTCAATACAGCTTAACTCTGTCAAATCTGTATGAATAATGAAGAAATATAGATTTAGTTGGTTATTGACCAACAGAATCAGATAAAAGAAAAAGTTTTTAAGCTCGTTGTTCGATATCAGAAGTTCGATCGAATTTGAATTTACACATTGTAGAAAAAAATAGACTTCTAACAAAAGAAAAGTCTAATTTTAAGAGTTTAGTCCCAAAATCTTCGATTAAGGATGGAGAGATTTCAACTCGACTGTTTCAAATCATTGTTAAGTATACTAGAAAGGGAAACATAGAAAATCAAGACCAATCATTATCAGTAATTAGCGCTATGTTGTTTAAATATAAATTATAATACAAAATTTAATACTATATAAATTATGATACAAAATTAATATATTATAAATTATAATATAAAGATGGTTCCAAATTATATATTCCCTTATTAAACATATAATACTAAAGCTTTTTTTTTTCTATTATGAAGGTTATCAATTTTATCATTTTAGTGTTTTCTAATTCATCATTATTAATATTTATTCTCTTTATTTTAAATTAATTGTTACTATATTTCATTTTTCGAGAGTCAAATTATACAAAATTTTAACTAATGTTTGAGCTATAATTTTTTTCTTTTGATTAAATTGATATGAAAAAAGTTGCAACTTGTAGTACTTTTAATATAGTTGTTAAATATCTGAATTTTAACTACCCCCCCCCCCCAAAAAAAAAAAAAGAAAGGCATTATCATTTAATTCAAATTACTCAATAATGGTTGATCAAATCTGATAAATTCACCCTCGAAAATAAGAAGTTCTGATCCGAAAGGGATGATATCAACGATTTGACTCCCCCACCCACCCACACACCCCAAAAAGAGAGGCATTACCATGTAATTCAAATTACTCATTAATGATTGATCAAATCTGATAAATTCACCCTCGAAAATAAGAAGTTCTAATCTGAAAGGGATAATATCAACGGTTTGACTCCCTCATCCCTCCCCCCCCCTCCAAAAAAAAGATGCATAAAATTAAGGTTCATCATTATCATTTCAATTCAAATTACTCATTAATGGTTGATCAAGTTTGATAGATTCACCCTCGGAAACAAGAAGTTCTGATCCAAAAGGAATAATATCAACGACTTGACTCCCTCCCTCCCACTAGCCCCTCCTCCCCACCCCACCTCCACCCCCACCTCCAAAAAAACATAAAATTACGGTTCATCATTATCATTTCAACTCAAATAGAAAGTGGAAAAATAATCCAAAGTTGGGTAGATGAATGGTCAATTTCATACTAAGAGTTCTTGGAATATTCATGTAATAGATGACATGTTATCTTCATAACTTCTTTTTACAAACCTTAATTCCATTTTGTCATAAAAGATAAAGTGACCAAATTATTTGATGTTAAAATCCACTATGCCACTATCTCAATAGTTGGAAATAGTCAATAAAAATATCTTTTTATTCATTTATTTTTCTTATCCATAAATATATCATAATTTCATCGTAGAAATACAACGTTGAATTGTCATTATTATAAATTTGTCTATTTGTGTGTACCACATGAACACACACACAAAAAAAAGAAAAATAAATTAAATGGATTTTTTTATGTATGTTGAAATTAAATCTTAAAATATGTATTAAACATCAAATGTGAAAAAAAAAATTAAGTGGGGCTAGGACTAGAACTCTATATACTAGAAAAAAATGACATGAAAAATAACTCCATTTTCTTCTTCTCCATTATGTTGTTGATACATACTCTAACATTCAAATTTATTCACCTCATAGGGAAGAAGATTACAAATAAATTATCTTAAAATTAATTTAAGAATGAGATAATTTTATATTTAATTGGAATAAAATCATGAAATAACTTATCTCAAAATCGATTATTTCAAGATTATAACGTTATCATCAATCCTGAAATTTAAAATATTTTATATTGTGATAACTTGTTCTCCAACCAAACGAGCTCTGAGGTTCACAACAACAATGAATCAAAGAAGTCAAGTTCAGACTATAAAAGCGAGGTGAGAGTGAATAACAAAAAGAGAAAATTTCCCCCAAAAATATATCTTTATTTTAATATAGTATTAGAGTCAGATTGGATATAGACTCTTTGGAAATCAGATAGTTGCGAGGGTAGAATACCCTGATTCATGAATGTGTACACATCAAGCGCATTACACATAAATGAAATTTTGAACCTAGGCGATCCTTCTCATTTTAAGTTAGCTTTTACGATATATGTTAAACGTAAAAAATGACTTGTCTTCGAAAATTCAATTAGTTACTCAATTAATTTGAATAAAATCGAATTCTCGAAATTTACAGAGTCGCCACTTAATTTTTAAAGTCAAAATTAAG
>JBCEWC010007624.1:0-21152 GCA_038996855.1 Solanum aculeatissimum | reverse complement strand
TTCCCGAATTGTCCCCATAGCTTGAGTCACAAGCCCCTAAACCCTTAGAGCTTATGTGCTACATGTTTTAGCTTCCGGATTTCCGAACCGATGATGAGTGTAATGATGCTATGATGGCTTGATCAAGGGTCTTCGGGTCCTCCTTCACCATGTCACATCTAGGCCCCTATTCGGGTCGTGACACCCAACTTAAACATTTGCTTGACGTAAAGCAAATCAAATACCAATCATTCCAGCTCAATGCTTGAAAATGGGGCCAAAAGGAGCAAAATATACAATCCCACCTTTGCCATCCATCATCAAAGCTTCCACAAACCACTTATGTGATTTTGAACCCTCAAGAGGTGACTAAAGAGTGTTCAAGACATGACTATGTTCACAATTGATCGTGTAGTTGCTAATCACTGCCCAAAAACATCACCATTTGCCCTCGCACCAAAGAAGCTCCTATACACAAGGTTAGGATACAATTTGCAAGCATTTCTTCAACTCTTACTCTCCTAAATGAGAAATGGCATGTATGCTTCAACCCATAGGCTTGTTCTTATTCTCAATCAGAGTTCACTCGATTTCATCTGAATAGGGATCCCAAAAGTCTTTATTCGGGCTATGATGTAGGGTTAAGGATGGGTAGGATAGCATATGAATAATTGTGACTCATCCCTCCTTGAACTCTACATACACTTCTCACACTGGTGATTTATTTGACCCTCATTCTTTTTCTTCTCCAATTGACATCTTTTTGCTCTTGATTTCAATCCTAGGTGTCCTCATTTGCAACAATTCTTTCACAATTTTAGAGGGTACTCTTCTTTTAAAGCAAATTCCTTTTCCTTTTCATCATTTGTCACTTTTTGGACCTTTTACTTTTTCTCATAATGCAAGGACTTTTCTCCTTTCTTTTTACTTTTCTTTTTCTCTCCTTAACTTTTATATGGGAGATACCCCTCTTCCACCAACACCCCCAACTTTAGACTTTGGCCACTATTTTTCTCACTTAAGATCAAGGAGGGAATGGTAAGGAATAAGAAGGGATTATCTTTCAAAATAAAGGTCAAGGTTACATAACTACCAATGAAAGGATCAAGGCTCAAAAAGGATTCACTAGGGGATCAAATCAATGTCATTGGAGGCTTGTATGATCAAGGTGGACTCAAAAGAAACCAAAGAAGGCGTAAGGTCCTTTCCTAATATGGATTTAGTCAAATCACTCTTCAAAACAAACTGGGCAAATTCTAGATGTTGCAAAACATGCCTTTCAACAAATTCCTAACTCACATTGGCAAAATGGATTCACATTCAAATAGTGCCAACACACACTCACAATTTACAACCATCATTTATCCAAGATCAATACTCACATAGTCAACTCAATATGCATGAAATCTATTCATGGATTGATCCTTTATGAGAAAGACTATCGATGAGTTAGTATATGCTCCTTATTTATGGCATCATCTGAATCAAAGATATGGTTTATCGATACTTGGATTGCTAAGGACTAAAGACATGATAAACATATTTATACAACTTTTCACATATGCACAGGGTTTGCCACAAATATCGAGGACATCATTCATCCATCATAAACAAGAAGAAAGAAAATTAAAAGAATTGCTTGTCTATTACAACCCAAAATAAAAGAATATTTACAAACCAAAAGTAAAGGGTTGATTTAATTACACATTAACAAAAACTAATTGTCCCAACTCACTGGGCAATATGACTCAACCCCTCAAAAAGACAGAAAACTTTGCCCTCAATAAAGAAAAACAATACTAGTAAAACACAAAATAGAGGAGTGAGTTTAAGGATCCCCCTAATCACTTAGTGTTGCACTATGGTTGGGACTGAACAAAGGTCAACTGCAACGGGTTACACCGCTCATAAACCTCTTCTGGGATAGATCTATTGTGACTACTGCAGGATGGCTCCATGTGTCCTAGAAAACTTTCTTTTCTTAGTCGTCTTGTTCTTTGCCATCCTAGCTTCAAATAGGTCTGACAAGGTATTCTCTCTAGCCTTCTCTACCTTTGATTTCTAGGGATTCTCCATGGCCTCACGCTTGTTCTTGAAAACATTACCCTTTACCTTCATGTACATGTGAGGGTATATGTTTTGCCTTGAGTTGGCCATGGAGATTTTGTTTCTGGGTGGCCATGTGAGGCTATAGGCCACCTTTCCCACTCGCTCAAGATTCTAAAAAGGTGGTGGAGATCGCCTATCTTTTTCCAAACTGCATCACACCCTTTATCATTGAAGGTTTCACTTGTACCTGACTTGTCAATCAAAACTAGCCAAGGGATAAGAAAAAAGGAGAGGAAAAGGAAATCAGAAAAGATCTTGGAAAATGGGGTCATTTTTCCCGATAAACAAGTTCGGTGGATTGCCAAACATATTTGGCGGTCAAAATGACCATCGCCGATCTCAGTAGCAATCATAGTTCAAGAATACTATCATATTTGGCAACAGGTGTAAGTAATTGGCGCTACATTTATTTGATTCGGTTAATAAGTCCATCACCAAATATGATAAACAAATGATTAAAGGCATGCAAATAAGGGCGACATGAATGGTCTTTGATGCACTGCTGAGTCAGCTTCGATTGTCAAATTGACCACTACCAACTCTGACTAGCAGTACAAATTTTCCCTAAATCTTTGCATTTGCATGGTTCAAATAACAAAATAGGGGAAATTGCACAACACGTTCCTAACTTCACATTATCAAACATATTGCACATTTTAATCTCCTCCTAGCATTTATATTAGGAATACGACTTTGGTCAAACAACGACTTACCCATAAGAATGACATCACCCAATCTATCATTAGGCAAGTTCAAGTAACTTAACTAAAACCACGGGTTACTCAGACTTCACCCCAAACACATAAATCACACAAGGCTAAACACATGCATTCCAAATAGAGGTCCCAATAATCCAGATTAGTGAACATAACTTCGAATCATCACTTATGTTCTTAGCCATGTCAACAAACCATTTATAATAAAAAAATACCCTGATGGCCTAACATTCATAGATCTTAAAGTCCCAAAAATTCAACACATAAAGAAGGTTTTCAACTCAAACACTATGCCACATAAGTGATATCATCAAAACCAACGTCCATGCTAGCACCAAATGAAATAGGGAAGAGATTACATACATGTCACAACCCAAAATTGAATCACAACTAAAGAAAATAAAGTAAAGCTAAAACAACTATAACATTTAATACAAAATCTCAAAACATGGAGTCATGAGTACAAGAGAATCTAAAGTAGTACGAGTGAGTAAATACAGCGTTGTCTGAATAGGAAATACATAGTCTAATACATACGTCAACAAAGAAAATCTCAAAGAAACAATGATGACTCAAAGTCTGAGCCTCATTGCTTGATCTGGTAATGAAGAAGGTCTCTGATGGAATATAATCAACTACCCTGTGGGGGTCCCTGTGCTCGATCTACAGAGAGGAAACAAAGTAGGGGTGACCACACCAAAATGTACCCAGTAGGTTCAATCGACTGGGTAGAAGAAATTGAATAAGCATGCAATAACTAAGATTCTATTCCACCTGTGTCACAAGGTTAGTACACAATATATACATAATCAAAATAGATAAGGATAATAGTGCAACCAGTGATGCAATTCATATGAAATATATGAATACAATGGCATCATAGGCCATGTGTGAGGTGGAATCATGATCATCGCAGGGATGATGTACACATCTATCGAGCCAAAACTACCAGATAGAACTCGGGGGCATCGCATGCCAAAAACTAAAGTACCTCAAGGCATCATAGGCCTCATTTGAAGTATCTCAATGCGTCAGAGACCTTATACTTTAATGTCTCAAGTATCATTATATCTCAGGTGGTACAGATGCAATATGAGATGTGTGCATACCAATGCAATAATTCAAGTATATAGTAATATAAATGATGATGGATGTAAACAATAGTCATAAAATCAAAAAGGCTATGTTGAGTGCATCAATTAGTACCATAATGCCATCAACAAGTCTCATATCACCACTATCTCATCAATAATCAAAATGTCAATGAAACCAAACTCCACAAGTCCCAAAGTATGCTCATAAATTTCAAATATATCACAATTATAATACATTTACCATAAAACTCTCCAAATGGTATCACAAGTCTCATATTATCACAATAATATCCCAAGATATCTCAATTCTCAAGATCTTATTTAAATTTATCAAAAAAATCAAGAGTTACTCAAATTTAAGTATAACTGGTATCACATTTCCATCAAAATTCTATCGTATCAGCCCATTTACTCATGAATCAATCTAAATCTTACAATTACCATATGAACATATTCAATAACTCAAACTCAGTCCCAAAAAGGTTAGCCAAACCTACCTTAATGTCGAAACCACACTCGAACTAGATTTTCTATTAACTCAAGTCTCCAAACAATCACCGAATCAACCAACCACTATAAAAAATAAATACTATGCGTCAAGAGATGAATTTTGATACCCATGTTGGCACAAATTAAGCTTAGGGAAAATGGTCAAAATTAAGACTAAAATTCAAAGTTTTTGAATCTGGAAATTCACTTGAAATTATGATTTTATGCGAGAAAAGGAGTTTGTGAGCAAAAATCTCACTAAAATCAAGTTCAAATTGAAGGAGAAAATATCAATTAAAGTTTTTAAATCATAGACCAAAAATCACCCCAAAAGCTTGAAATATTTTAACATGGAGTAAAAATGGTGTTTCTCGAGTTAAACATTGTTTAGGTGAAAAATATACTCTGCGAACACGGAGGGGAAGGCCCAATAATGCTTCACGAACGCGGAACAAGATTTGCAAACATGAAGAGGTCCATAGACTTATCTTCCCGAATGCAGAGTCACTGCTATGAACGTGAAGAAGAGACTGGACAAGCCTCAGTGAATGCGAAGGCACTAGCACAAACACAGAGTAGAGAGGTAATTGCATCAGAAACCAGATATATCAGCCAACCTTAAAACTCAGAATTCATTCAAAATCAGAATTACAAAAATTAAACATATAACCATACCAGAAATGGTGATCCAAACTCAACGGAATTACCAAAATTTGATTTTGAGGCCTCCTTGATACAATTACCATGAAACTCAAATAAACTAGTTTAAAACTCAAAATACCAAAACTACCCTTAGAAATTCTAAAAATTATGACGAGACCATTTCTAGAGTTCGTTTGACTATCTAGAACTATTGGAACTTTTGAAATTTCGGTTCGAGCTTCCAAACCCCGAATGTTAACTAAAGTCAAATTGTCTCCGGAAACAACTCAAAATGCAACTTTGGGTTTAAAATGTTCATTTTAACTCCAAATTTAGTTATGTAACTTCTCCTAGATCAGTTACGACGTTCCAAAGCTAATGGAATTGACGGATCTCCGATCCGACATCCAAAACTAAAAATGGTACAAAAACTCACCTTTTTAAAAACTTAAGCTTCCAAAAATACCAAAACTCGACAGGATCTTAGTTCCAACAATATAGATAGTTTAAAATAGATCCAAAGCAACTTACAAAAGGGAAAAATAGTAATTTCCATAGACAAGATCAAAAATATCCAACCAGGTCATTACATCATTCACTACTAAAAATAATATTTGTCCTCAAACATAAGGGAAAGAAGAGTACTTGAAGCCTTAAAAAGGTTGGGATATCTGGTCCGCATGTTAGACTCTAACTCCCAAGTAGACTTATCAATGGAACGGTGTAACCACTGAACTTTCACTGAAGGTATATCCTTAGAACTCAACCTTCGGACCTGTCTGTCTAATATACCTACCGGCTCCTCCTCATAAGAAATGTTTGAACCCAACTCAACTGAATCATAAGAGATCACATGGGACTCATCTGGAATGTACTAGTAGAGCATGGAAACTTGAAATGTGAGATGAACTGTTGATAATCTTCCTGGTAATGCCAATTCATAGGCAACCTCACTAACTCTCCTCAAAATCTCAAATGGGCCAATAAATTTGGGACTGAGCTTGCCCCTCTTCCCAATCACACCCTTCATGGGTTAAATCTTCAGCCAAACATTATCCACAACAGAGAACTCAAAAGGCCTAGTCCTCTGGTCGGCATAACTTTTTTGGCTTCCCTAAGCTATCAATAGTCTACTCGGTATTAATCAAACATGATCTATGGCATCTCTGAGTATATCCACACTCAACACATCCACTAAACCCGAGTCAAACCATCTGATGGATGATTTACACCTCCGACTATACAAAGCCTCAAATGGTGTCATTTGAATGTTGGAATGATAAATGTTGTTGTAAGCAAACTCCGCCAAAGGCAAGTATTGATCCCATTGAACCCTAAAATCTATCACACATGCTCGAAGCATGTCATCCAACACCTGAATAGTCCACTCGGACTGTCCATTTTTCTATGGGTAGAAAGTTAAATTCAAATCAAAACAAGTACCTAAACCACACAATAGAGCCTTCCAAAAATAAGAGGTGAACACAAATCTTCTATTTGACACTACAAACATCAGCACCTCGTGCAATCTAACAATATCTTAGATGAAAAACCCAGCCAGCTACTCCATATTGTAGCTAGTCTTCCCTGGTAGAAAGTGAGTTGACTTGGTCAAACAATCAACAACCACTCAAACTAAATCGAATTTGCCCAAGGCCATGGGCAAACCTGCAATAAAATACATAGTCACTCATACCTTATCCTCTGCATCGATCCACCAAGCCTTTGGTTCTCATTCTTGACTTGTTGGAAGTTCAAATATTTTTCCATAAAATCAGCTATGTCTCTTCTCATCCTGAACCACCAATAATGTTATTTTTGTCATGGTACATCTTTGCCACACCAGGATTGATGGAATAGCTAGAACAATGGGCCTTCTCCAATATCAATCTCACCTAATCCCCTACCTTAGGCATACAGACTCTTCCATTTATCCTCAAAATACACTCAGAATCAATAATAGTCACCTTGGCTTCACTCCTCAACACTTTATCACAAATCATGCACAATCTAGCATCCTCAAACTAATGAACACAAATCTTGTCAAGCAACAAAGACTTAGCCTCTACAAAGGCAAAAAATACTCTAAAGACGAGAGATATCTAACCAAACCATCTGTCTAACAAGTGATCGAACCTCCAAAGCTAAGGGTCTCTCCTCAACCCTCAAAAATGTCAAACTCCCTATACTAGTAGCCTTCCGGCTCAAAGCATCTTCCACTACATTCGCCCTACCCAGGTGATATAGAATAGAGATTTCAAAGTATTTTAGCAACTCCAACTACTTATGTTGTCTTATGTTCAAATTAGGCTGAGAAAAGATGTATTTGAGACTCTGATGATCGGTAAACATCTCGCAATGCACCCTATAAAGATAATTCTGCCACAACTTCAATATATACACCACCGCAGTCAAATCTAACTCATGGGTAGGGTAGTTTCTCTCATGCACCTTCAACTGTCTAGAAGCATATGCTATCACTTTCCCTCTTTGCATCAATACTCTACCCAAACCCACATCAGAAACATCACGATATACCATAATTGGCACTCCCTCCTTGGGTAAAACAAGAATAGATGTTGAAGTCAATAAATCCTTGATCTTTTAAAATCTCACCTCACACTTCTCTGACCACTGTAATGACACATCCTTCTAAGTAAGTATAGTCAACGGGGCTACTATAGAGGAGAATCCCTAAACAAAACACCAATAATACCCCGCGAGACTAATAAAACTCTGAATCTCAATCATTGAAGTCACCTAACCTACTCATGAACTGCTTCTATGTTGATCGTATCTACCATAATACCATCGTTTATCACCACATCATCACGTAAAGCTACGAACTCAAGCCAAAACTCACACTTTGAGAACTTGGCATATAACTTCTCTTTCTTCAATCTCTATAGTACAGTCCTCAAGTGCTGAAAATGGTCAGACTCGCTCTTAGAGTAAACCAAGATGTTATCAATAAACACAATCATAAACATGTCCAAGTAAGGTTTCAACACTCAGTTCATCAACTCCATAAAAGCAGTTGGGGCGTTTGTCAACCTGAAAGACATAACCATGAATCCATAATGACCATAATAGGTCCTGAAAGTTGTCTTTGGGATATTAGACTCTTGGACTCTCAACTGATGATTGTCGAACTTCAAAACAAAAAATACCAAGGCACCCTGCAATTGGTCAAAAAGATCATCAATGCGAGGCAAAGGATACTTGTTCTTAATGGTCACTTTGTTCAGCTGACGATAATCAATACACATATGCATAGTTCCATCCTTCTTCTTCACAAATAGGACAGGAGTACCCCAGGGAGATACACTCGGACGAATGAACCCTTTCTTTAACAAACCATCCAATTTCTCCTTCAACTCCTTCAACTCATTTGGAGCCATCCAATAGGGGGCAATAGAAATAGGCTTAGTGCCCGACTCTACATCAATAGCAAAGTCAATATCATGATACAGAGGAACGCCTAGCAAGTCAATCAAAAACACATCTATAAACTCTCTAATAACCTTGGTGGTCTCCTATGATTGTGATTCCTGAGAATAGGCCCAAACATAAGAAAAATATGACAAACATCCCTTCCCCATCAATCGACAAGTATGTATATAAGAAATAACTCCCTTGGGATAGGAGCTAGATGCTCCAGTCCACACTAACTGAGGAAAATTAGGGCAATATAAAGTCACGGTCATCGCATGGCAATCAAGAATAGTATGGTGAGATGATAATTAATCCTTACCTAACATCACATAAAAGTCTACATATCTAATAATATCAAGTCAACAACAATATCTCTTCTCTCAAAGGTGACAATATAACCCTGATACACTCGATTCACCACTAATGATTCACCTGCCAGGGTGGAAACACAAATAGGCTCGGCAATAAGCTCACACATAATAGCAAGATCCAAAACAAAATAAGTTGATCCATCTGAATAACTAGAGCCTGGATAAAAAAAACTGAAATAAAACAATGGCACACTAAAACCATACCTGTAATAACCACATCAAAGACCTCTTCTTTGGCTCTATGTAGAAAAACATAGCACACTCTATGTACACCGCTAGCCTGCGGGCCTCCTCGAGCTCCACTCGCACTATGCCATGATCTTCTCTAGTACCACCTCTCATGCCCTGAGAGGTGTCACTAGGTGTTGGTGCTAGGGCTAGATGAGACCCTAAAGCTTGGGCGAGAGGTGCACTGTGAGGACAATGATGTTCCAAGTGCCCAATCTCATCACAATGGTAAAAGGCCCTGGTCTCCCACCTTTGAGATGGCTGCCATGAAAAGCCACCATGCCTGGATGCACTAGAAGAGATATCCTGGCAAGACTGAGTAGGCCTAAACCTATCAACATAGTCAGATGCTCGGATGGCTGCATAAAAAGCCCGACCTTGATGGTCCTATCTTTGAAACTCTCTATCTCATGGAAAGGGTCTACTAAACTAGCCATGTTGACGGAATCTCTTCCTACCACCCTATATATCATCTCTGATACGCTCTATCATGAGAGTGTGATCCACCATACTCTGAAATGTGCCTCCAGCCAAAACCAAGGATGCTGTGGTATCCTGAAGATACCTTGCCAATCCCTCGACAAAGCGTTGAATCCTCTCAAACTCTGTAGGGATGCTGGACAAGACATATCTAAACAACGTATGAAATCTGGCCTCATAGTCCGACACTGATATAGAATCTTATTGAAGTCTATCAAATTCATCTTGGAAGTTATCGCGAAGTCTATATGGCATAAACTTCTCTAGAATACCCCTATAAACTACTCCCAAGTTATTACTGGATATCCAACAGGTCGACGAGCCAAAACTGACCTCCAACACTCCTTGGCTAGACCAATGAATTAGTAAGAGGTATAAGCAACTCTATGCGACTTAAGAATGGCCAAATTACATAGCAAGTCCTAACACTCAAACAAGAAATTATAGGCCCTATCACCGGGCATACCATCAAATCTCGAGGGAGCCAATCGAACAAACCGCTCAAAACATTTACACTCTATAGTAGACATGGTTGGGCTAGCAGAAAATGGTGGCACCATAAATATAGGTTATGCAGTACACGAAGCAATAGTCAGTCTCTGAAGCTGTGAACCAGAATTAGACCGAGATATTTGAGGCAGAACCATAGAAGTCATAGAAGGATTCCCTGGGGCTGAGAAAGGTCCAACATGAATCATGATTAGATCAGTTGGAGCTATAGAAGGGCCAATCGGCACTATAAATATCGGTACATCAATAATAACTAAGGTCGGAGTAGCTCCTGAATTGAGGGTGTAGAATATGGGGCTAAGAGTGGTGGAATAGGGTTTGTAGGTCCCTCTGACTCATACTCAGGCTTAGGAGAAGTTGATATAGTTTGTTATTTGGGTGGAGTTGCTCTTCTACCATGTCCTCGGCCCGTGGACCTATCACAAGCCTTACCTCGACCACAAGTGGAAGCCACATTAGTTAGCTCAGGCTCACCTACTGACCGTTCGGATCCAATAATTAGCATCTGCGTAGAAGGAGTAGATTAGACACTTTCAAAATGACAGATATGAAAAAATGCACAAACATAAAGCTTTTCCTATCAAAAGCCCCGTAGCCTCCTAAAGATAGGTATGGACATCAACATACCAATCCACGAGAATCTACTAGACACCCCGCTCTTGAATAATGAGCCCAACAAACCTAGAGCTCTGATACCAAACTTGTCATGATCCAAAATTGAATCAAGACTAAACAGAATAAAGTAAAGTGAAAACAACCATAATATTTAATACAAAATCCTAAAACTTGGAATCACGAGTACAAGAGCATCTAAAGTAGTACGAGTAAGTAAATACAACTGTCTCAAATGAAAATATAATGTTGCCTGAATGGGAAATACATAGTCTAATATAATTGCCCACAAAGGATATCACAAAAAAAATAACGATGACTCAAAGTCTAGCCTCATCGCTGGATTTGGTAATTAAGAAGGTCTTTGATGGAATAAAATCAACTACCCTATGGGGGTACCTGTGCTCGATCTACAGGGAGGAAACAAAGTAGAGGTGAACACTATAAAATGTATCCAGTAGGTTCAGCCGACTACGTAGAACAAATTGAATAAGCATGTAATAACTAAGATTCTTTACCACCTGCATCACAAGGTTAGTAGACAATATATACATAATCAAAATAGATAAGGATAATAAGTGTAACCAATAATGCAATGCATATGAAACCTATGAATGTAATGTTTTTGCAGACCATGTGTGAGGTGGAATCATGACTATCGTAGGGATGATGTACACATCTATCAAGCCAAAGCTACTAGCTAAAATCTGGGGGCGTTGTAGGCAATGTACTCAAATATCTCAAGGCATTGCAGGCCAAAACCTGAAGTATCTCGAGGCGTCGTAGGCCTCATAATGAAGTATCTCAAGGCATTTTAGGGCTTATACTGTAATGTCTCAAGTACCATTATTTCTCAAGTGGTACAAATACAATATGAGATATGTGCATACCAATGCAACAATTCAAGTATATATAATAGCAATATAAATGATGATGGATGTATACAATAGTCATAACATCAAAGAGGCTATGTCAAGTGTATCAATTAGTACCATAATACCATCAATAAGTCTTATATCACCACTATCTCATCAATAGTCAAAATATCAATGAAACTGGACTCCACAAGTCCCAAAGTATGCTCATAAATCTCAAATATATCACAATTATAATCAATTTACCACAAAACTCTCTAAATGGTATCACAAGTCTCATATTATCACAATAATATCCCAAGATATCCTAATTCTCAAGATCTTATTTCAATTTATCAATAAAATCATAATTTACTCAAATTTTGGCATAATCGGTAACACATTTCCATCAAAATTCTATCATATCAGCCCATTTACTCATGAATCAATCTAGATTTTATGAATCAATCTAGATTTTACAATTATCACACGAACATATACAATAACTCAAATCCAGTCACAAAAAGGTTAGCTGAAACAACCTCAATGTCAAAACCACAATTGAACTCAATTTTCTATCAACTCAAGTCTCCAAATGATCGCCAGATCAACCAACCATTATTAAAAATAAATATAACGCGTCAAAAGATGAATTTTGATACCCATATTGGCATGAATTAGTCTTAAGGACAAAATGATCAAAAGTAGGGCTAAAATATGAAGTTCCTAAATCTGGAAATTTACTTGGAATTATGATTCTACACGAGAAAAAGAGTTCGTGGGTGAAAATTTTACTAAAATAGAAGGCAAAAAAGTCAATTAAAGTTTCCAAATCATAGACTAAAAAACTTCAATTTTAAATATCTAAAATCATGAAATTCAAGCCAAAATCAAGATAAAAATCATGAAAATTAATTAAAATGGTGATAGAAAAACTTACTCAAAAGATTTTCACAAAAAGCTTCATCAAAAATTGCCCTAAAAGCTTGAAATATTTGAAAATGGAGTAAAAATGGTATTTCTCGGATTAAGCATTGTTCAGGCGAAAAAATACACTCCACGAACGAAAGGTGGGGCCCGTGAACATAGAGGGGAAGGCCCAACAATGCTCCACAAACTCAAAAAAGGATCCACAAATGCAGAGTCACTGCCATGAACACATAGAAGAGACAGGACAAGGCTCCGCGAATGCGGAGTCGAGAGGTAGTTGCATCAGAAACCATATATATTAGCCAACCTCAAAACTCGAAATGGACTATCGAGATTCATCAAGATTCAGAATTACATAAACCAAACATGTAGCCATACCAACAACAACAATCTGAACTCAATAAAATTATCAAAATTCAATTTTGAGGCCTCCTTGACACAATTACCAATGCAACTCAAATAAACTAGTTTAAAGCTCAAAATATCAAAATTACCCTTAAAACTCTGAAAATTATGACGAGACCATTCCTAGTGTTAGTTTGACCATCCAAAAATATTGAAAATTTTTAAATTTTAATTCGAGTTTCCGAACTCTGAATGTTGACCAAAGTCAAACTTTGACTCTAGAAATAACTCAAAAAGCAACTTTGTTCTAAAATCTTCATTCTAACTTTGAATTCAATTTTGTAACTTCTTATGGATCAGTTTTGACGTTCTGGAGCTAATGAAATTGACAGATCTCCGATCCGACATTTGAAAATCAGAATGATACAAAAACTATCTTTTTTAATAACTTAAGCTTCCAAAAATGCTAAAACTCATTTTTTCACTTTTAAAACAAATGATCTCAATTCCAATAATATAGATAGTTCAAATAGGTCCAAAGCAACTTACAAAAGAGAAAAATTATAATTTTCACAAACAAACTCAAAAATGACCAACTAGGTCATTACAATACTTGAGATGTCATGTGCCAAAAATGGACATGAAGAAGAAATTGTTGAAGCTAGACACATCAATCCCAAGGAAAAACTTAAAAAGAAAACCTAGAGAAGTGTGTGTGGTGTGGTCCAGAAGAGTGGTAGATGAAGAGATTAAAAAGGAAAGAAAATCTCAGTGCATTTGAGTAGTGAAGTAGGTGAGGTGGCTCAACTTTGGTGGTACTGAATGATACCGCAGAGTGAATTCAGCGATCCACCAATTTCATTTAAGACTATTTTTACTTACAGTGTTTGAATCTCGTCGAATGCACCAAGGGAAGATAAATGGTGTGTCGCCAGACCAACTTGGCGCTCCACCAAGTTGTAACATTGATCGCCCAAATCTATTGTACCAGAGGTTCATTTGTCATCCCAAAGTATGGTCAAATTTAGGGTTTCCATTTCATTTCAGCGATATGCCAATTTGCAACGGAGACCATCAAAATTTATAACAACCAAGGGGTCATTAGGTGACCCAAAGGGTGGTCAAATTTTTGATTGCCTTTTTGTTTTGGCAATGCACCAAGTTGAAGTTGGGAATGTAGAATTTCACAACAACCTCAGAATCATTAGATGACCTAAGAAGCAGTCAAAATTGGGGTTGCCTAATTCAATTGGCGATCCGTCTATTTGTTCATTTTGTTTCCCTTTTTCTCCTTTCATCTCATTTCAACTTTGACACCTGCAACCATCACCACACATCATTTTAAATCCACTAACACTTCAAGAAGCGCCTAAGTTTACTTCGTGGCACAATGGTATCCGCTACAAGTTAAACATCATCTACGTACATGAAATCAACCACCCAAACACTCGATGGTTTGCCATAGTACTTTTTTAGCCTCTGCCCATTAGTCTTGAATCTTTCTCCTTTTTGATTATCAACTTCAACCACATCATTAGCCAACACTTCAATGATTTAAATGGTCCTAACCATTTGGACTTAAGCTTCCTGAGAAACACCTGCATCTTCATATTTTATAGCATCATCATTCTCCCATAGTGAATTCTCTCTTCAAAATTCTCAAGTCGTGCCACCTTTTCATATGTTCTTTATAGAGTACTGAACTCCCGTATGCTTTCAATCTGAACTCATCTAGGAAATGGAGTTAGGAAAGCCAAGCTTCTACAACCTTATCATGCCTGAAGTTTAGCCTCTTTAGAGCCCACAATGCCCTGTATTCAAGTTCCACCGATAGATGGCAAGCTTTTACAAACACCAGCTAATAAGGAGACATCCTAAGGGGGATTTATAAGCTATACTAAATGCCCACAATGCATCATCGAGTTTGCTAGCCCAGTCACTTTGGATCCAATCACAGTCTTTGCAAGGATAATTTTTATTTCCCTATTTGGCATTCCACTTTCCCATTGGCTTGAGAATGGTACGGGGTTGTCATTTAGATATTCACTTCACACCTACTCAGGAAACACCCAAACATCCTATTGCAAAAATGAGATCCACCATCTATAATAATGGCCCAAATAGTACCAAATCGAGCAAGAATGTTTCTTTTCAAGAATTTCCCCACTCTTTTGCCATCATTAGATGGCAAAGTGACTGCTTCTACCCACTTTAACACATAATCTACGGCTAGCAAAATATACGTATTGCCAAATAAACTCATAAATAGTCCCATAAAGTTGACTCCCCATACATTAAACACTTCTAGCTCTAGGATTAGAGTCAATGGGAATTCATGCTTCTAGAAATGTTGCCCTGAAGTTGGCATTTCGAACATGCTTTGGCAAACTCATGAGCATCTCTATGGAGAGTTGGCCAGTAGTAGCCTCTTTGAAGGACCTTAGAGGCAGTCTAAATTCCTCCATGATGGCCTCTAATCGGTGAAGAGTGACACTCTTCCAAGATAGCCTCCATAGCGAACTTTGGTACACACATTTAGATCATATTGTTTGTGCACTCGTTGAAAAGATAGGGTGCATCCTAGAAATACTTCAAATCAAATAGGAACCTCCTCCTTTGGTGAGGATTTGGAAAATTTGGCATGATCTGACACACCAAAAAAATTTCCAAATTAACATACCAAGGAGAACTAATTGTGATCACCCTCATCACAACTTCATTGAGGAATTCATCAGAGATGTCATTCTGCTTAGTAATTGATCTTTGTTGCTCAAGTCGAGACAAATGGTCGGCTACTTGGTTCTTATATCCTTTTCTATCTTTTACCTCAAAAACAAATTCTTGTAACAACAATACCTAAGGA
The DNA here is from genome assembly GCA_038996855.1 of Solanum aculeatissimum. Classification (NCBI taxonomy): domain Eukaryota; kingdom Viridiplantae; phylum Streptophyta; class Magnoliopsida; order Solanales; family Solanaceae; genus Solanum; species Solanum aculeatissimum. The sequence continues at coordinate 5,495 of JBCEWC010007624.1, read as the reverse complement.
ATAAGCCTCGTTTGGTATCTTTCTTTGTCATGAGATAACAAAGAGTTGTGTGGTCAGCGTGTACTACTACTTTGATGCTTAGGAGATAGGCCTGAAATTTCTCGAATGCATACACAACTATCAATAACTCTTGTTTGGTCACAATATAGTTATTTTGAGCAACATTCAAGCTCTTGCTTGCATATTAGATGGGATGGAAGAGTTTCCAATCATTTAGCCTAAAACAACCCCTAAGGCTACCCCACTTGTGTCACACATCACTTCAAATGGTTTGGACCAATCTGGGGATACTATTGTGGGAGCTTCAGTCAATTTCTATTTAAGGGCCTCAAAGGACTTTATACACGCTGCATTGAAGACAAAACAGGAGAGCTTTTCCAATAATTTAAATATAGGGCTTGCAACTTTAGCAAGGTCTTTTCTAAATCTTCAGTAGAAATTGGCATGCCCTAGAAAACTCCTCACTCCTTTAAATGAAATAGGAGGTGGAAGGCTTGTGATTACATCTACCTTTTCCTGATCGACTTGCAAACCATTCCCTAAAATTTTGTGTCCAAGGATAATTCCTTCTTTCACTATAAAATGGCATTTCTCCCAGTTAAGTATCAGGTTTTTCTTGACACAACACTTCAAAACCTTTTCCAAGTAAGCCAAGCATTGTTCAAATGTGTCTCTTACCACCGAGAAGGCATCCATGAAAACTTTCATGGAGTCTTCTACTATATCAACAAAAATAGATAACATGCACCTTTGAAAAGTAGTCGGCGCGTTACACAACCCAAAAGGCATCCTCTTGAAGGCAAAAGTTCCATAGGGGCAGGTGAAGGTAGTTTTATCTTGGTTCTTTGGGCAATAGATATCTGGTTTTACCCAGAGTACCTATCAAGGAAACAGTACAACCCCTTTCTCACTAGCCTATCCAACATCAGTCCATAAAAGGCAATGAGAAATGGTCATTTTCTGTAGAGGCATTCAATTTTCTGTAATCCATACAAATATTCCACCTAGTGACTAGTTTTATGGAAACCAATTGACCCTTCTCATTCAGCACCATAATCATATAACTCTTTTTAGGCACACACTGAACTGGACTTACACAATTGCTATCTGTGATTAGGCAGATTACTCTAATATCCAACCATTTTATGATCTCTTTCTTAACTACTTCCTGCATAGGAGGGTTAAGCCAATATTGATGATATACACTTGGTTTGCAACCCTATACTAGCTTGATTTTGTGGGTGCAAATTCCCAAAGAAATGCCCACAATATTTGTTATTTTCCGATCGATAGCTTTCACATATTATTTTTAGCACATCAACAAGAGCCTTGGTCTGCCCCTCTTGCAACTAAACTACTGCTATAACTGGCAAAGTGTTATCCATGCCCAAGAAGGCATATTTAAGATGACTCGGTAGCTCTTTCAACTCAAGCTCTGATGGTGCCTCAATAGATGGCTTTCCTGGTTGAGTCTCATGATTCTTCGAGTCTATATTAAGCTTGGATGGAGCTCTTGAATGATTCCTAGCCCCCATTAGAGAAGCCACTACTCCCTCAGAATTGTCTACATCAACCTCATCATAGTTGAACAAGATTTCAGCTAACGAATCACCTTCCGAGTATGCCAGATCTCCTACACTTTCAAATGCTTCATCAACTACATCAGTAATAATATTCACTTGAAAATTGCTATGCCTATGCATCGTCTCACAAATATTAAAGCTTACCTCCTCATTATTCACTCAAAATTTCATATCCCCTCTTTCAACATCCACCAATTCCTTTTTGGTATCCAAGAATAGCCTACCAAGGATGATGGGCACCTCAATATCTATGTCACAATATAGAACAACAAAGTCAGTTGGGAAGATAAATTTGTCCACTCTTACTAAAACATCATACAATATCCCGACCAATTCTTTTATTGACTGATCAACCATGAGCAGTTTCATAAATGTTAGAGAAGGGTCTCCATACCCAGTTGTTCAAACATGACCAAGGGCATTAAATTTATACTGGCTCCCAAAATGCACAAGGACCTACCAAACGTGCAAGCTCCAATGGTTCATGAAATGGTAAATGCGTCGGGATTTTCTTTCTTTGAAACAAAGTTTTTTTTGTCAAAACTACACACAATTATGTGATACTTCAATCATTTCAGACTCTAAATTCCTATTTTTGGTCACCAATTCCTTCATAAACTTCGCATAACCTGACATCTTTATAAGAGCTTCAACCAATGGTTTGTTAATAACCAGGGAGTTAAACATAGAGAGAAATTTGTGAAACTTTGCATCATCACCCTTGTTTTTTAACCTTTAAGGGAAAGGAATAACATTTTTGAAAAAAATTTGAGGGGGTTTATTTTCATCTTCCTTTGGTTCACCCCGATCTTCATCATTGCATTCACTCCCACGATTGCCGAGAGAGGTGTTTTCTTCATTCACAATCACACCATTGTTCCTTCATAAATCTTTGATCCCCTTAAATAAAGTGGTCTTAGCTACTACATTGGACTCAGGAATTTTACCACTATGAGTAGTAATGGCCATGCATAGTTGATCACTATCTTTCAATTGGTTGTTATAGTGAGCCTAGAGTACTTTTAGTCATGTTTCCAAGTGTTCAATTGAAGCTGAGTGTGATGTCATCATTTGGATGAATTGAGAGAAGCCTAATTTCATTTCATTCAACACACTATCCAAAACCTCTACTTTGTTCAAAATCCTTGCAAGCATATTTTCCGTTCGTGAGCCTTCTGGCTTCACAACCAACTTATTTAATTTAAACCACTCTTGAGGTGAGATATAATGATCTTTTGCACCATCTTAATCTATCCAACCAGCATCGTTATTCCAACCTTGATTCTCGAGTGGCCTTGAAAAGTTCAGCCAAGAACCCAATACTTGGTTCCCAATATAGTTCACCTCGTCATTATAACCACTATTGTAAGTCTCACTTTCATAAGATACATTACCAAAAGCTCCCAAAACATTCACTCTTTTCCATTCACCACTCATTACTTATTTTGATAAAAGCTCCAATTGCATCATTACTTTGGCCATATTTTTATCTCACTTGTGATCTTTGGCTTATTATTCTTTAGATAGTCCTTTTGAGTAGACACAACATAGTTCTCTTGGGTGTACAAAGCTCAATTTATTTTGGCCATCTCATCTAGCAACTCACATACAATAGCAAATATTTATTTCATGATTTCTCCTCTCACCAACTGATCAACTAATCCTTTGTTTATAGTATCCAAACTCATGAATGGAGTCCAATGTACCGTTTGAGTCTTAATAGCATTCATGATTGATTTCCCTGATTAGTTGAGTCAATGAGTAACTTTGTTGAGCTGAGATGAGATGAATCTGGTAATATGAGTCTGTTTGATTGTGATGAGCATAATTTAGTCTTGGGAGGAGTATGGAGAACCAATATGGGAGTGAGTACATAATTACTCTAAGCCATAAATTATGTTTCCAACGTAGGATAATCATACAGTTAACTCTGGTGACGCATGTCCCAAAAAGATGGTCATTTATTTTGGATCCAAAAGAGAGAAATAGGTTGATCATCCTATACCTTGAGAATTTTAGGATGGGTGTGGCAATGATGTCACCTTTATTGTACATCACCAAACTAAAGGTGGTGGGGATTGGATATCGATTAAAAGAAACTCCTAAGAAAACTTTGATTGAGCATAATATATTTTAAACTGATTTGCATAACACTAAGTTAGTTTTTAAAAGCACGATTTATTCAAACTTGCATATATATTGATTTGAGTCATGAGATGATGATTTGAGTTTGAGTTGGGTTGAGTTGAGCTTTTCTATTTTTTATGAGCCATTTTATATACCAATATATTCTATGTATTGACACTCGTTTGGGCCTGCATTGTTAATGATGCAGATATAGGTGATAAGGGACTTCAGCAGATGCACTGTTGAGGTCCACTTTTCTTGGATCAAAATTGGTGAGCCCTACTAACTTTTCGAAGAAGCATTTTCGAACGACCCAACAAATTTTGATACCTCTGATTTTTGGTATTGTATGATGTTATACTGGTCATGGTTGAATTTTGGTAGTCATGGGTTGAGTTTAAGTGGCCGAATGCAAAATGGAGCTTTTGGTGGCCTAGAGAGGTCATTTGGGCAGTATCCTTTGAAGAGACATACCTTTTGCTGAGGTTTGAACCCTGTGGTATACTAAATATAAAATTGAATCTCTTTGAATTATCTTCACAACGCAACTGGTTTCACTTGATTCAAAGTTTGTATGAGGAAGTTATGGCCAAAATAGTGAGACTGTATGAAATTCGGAAGACATTGGAGATAGGCCCTGAAATTGGCCCAAGGCAAGGACCACGAACCGTGTGAGGGTCCACGGTCTATATGGGGGTCCGTGCCATGGTCCAGTGAGCTTAGGTTGGCTAGGACCCACCCCATCACCCAAGGCATGGCTCACGGACCACCCCACGGCCCGTGAGACCTCAAACGGTCTGTATGGGTGGTCGTTGGGTAAGGCAGTGTCTTGGCCTTAGTTTGGGGTTGGTTTTTCGGCCAAGTGTCACTTCACGGACTAGTACACGGTCCTTGTGAATCCACATGGCTCGTGAACCCCCTCTTCAAGTGGTCTAGAAAGTCCCTCGAAAGTTTAAGCCAAACAAAACCTAAGGCATGTTGGATGGTTTCTTACACAGCCAGTGAGTTGTTGTACGGCCACTGTAGCTCCTCCGTGAAACATTGTTTTTCAGTTAAGTGTCTGTTTCATTAATGGTATTTTTGTGATTTAATTTAGCCCTAGGCCCCTTTTAGGCATCATAAGGTCCCCTAAACCCCTTAACCTAACCCTAACCCCTTTTCATCCACTCAAATCCTCCTTATTACACTTTGAAAATTCTTGACCTCCAATGTTGAAGCTTGAAGAAAATTGGGGAAGACAACCTTGCTTACTTGATTCTTCAATTCCCTTGGTGATTGTAAGTTATGTGGGTTTTGATTCAAGGATCTCCTTTCATCCTTAAAGATCCAAGAACCCTCCTCTTTAAATTTGTTTTTAAGTTTTCAATTAAGGTTGGGTTCTTTAGATTTTCAAGTAAATGATTGATTGTGATTATGTGTTATAGATTTTAGGTGATTTAAATGTTGTTTTGAGTTGGAATTTCATGAAAGTTTAATGGTTTGATTGTGATCAAGTTATGCATGTTCTTATACTCTTGATTTATGCATGGGTATTGTCCAAATAATGTTTTAAAGGTAGATTTGACTTGAATTTTTCATGAACTACTCTTGAATTGAATGTAAAGTTTAAATTCCATTACCCATGCTATTCATATTATCCCTCATGGTATTGCATGCATGATTCATGGATTTATTGTGAAGGTTTTGATGTGGGCTAAGTCCCTAACACGATTTTGACCATGATTTGATTAAGTATGGGTTAAGGCTAAGTTGTGATCACACTAAGTCTATGACATGATATGATAT
>JBCEWC010007623.1:0-21152 GCA_038996855.1 Solanum aculeatissimum | reverse complement strand
GATTGGGATGCGAAGGTTCAAGTTTTTGGATTGATATTCTCATTAGGGGGAGTTAATACGCGATGTACTCTTTTTTCGTCACAAGGTTTTGCCCCACTGGGTTTTCCTTGTAAGGTTTTTATTGAGGCATCCAAAATGCATATTATTAGATATGTGTACTATTTTTCCTTCACTAGAATTTTTTTCTACTGGATTTTACCTAGTAAGGTTTTAACGAGGCACATAATCTAGCAAATAGACATTCAAGGGGGAGTGTTAGAAATATATTTAATTTGTAATGAATGTTTATTATTTGGTTTTCTTTAATAGTTAGAAATTATACTTGGAAACCAAATCAATTTTTTCCTTATATGTGTAAGGGTTTTACCCTATAAATATAAGGGTTCCTTTCATTGTAAAATACATCTCAATACAACTGAATATTATTCAGAAGTAATAAGAAATCTTCTCTCTACTTTTCTTCTTCATACTTTATACTTTATAATTTCATATTATTCTGCTTTGTAAAATAATTTTTTTTTATATATAATAGAATTAAAATTTATTTTTTACACATGGTAGGGCTCCACCAGTGCAGACTTTTTAACTGAAATCTTTCTTACACAATGAAAGAAAATTTCACTTTATAAAGTGAAAGTTTTTCATTTATTTTGTAAAGTGGAAGAATTTCTTCTGTTTTATACAAAAAAAAAACTAAATGTTAATCGAGTTAGCATCTATTATTTGAAAATTAGGTAAAATGAAATAAAAAGTTTTTGTTAAGTATACTTTAGTTACATTCTAAAAACGTAGCTTACTTGTGTCAATCTGGTCTTTTTGCGACTTAACAAGGTTCTAAACTCTCCCTGAACAACATTTGTTAGAGGTTTGTTCAGACATAATAATGTTGCAATTGCCACGCACAACACCAATGATGAATTATGTTGAAGCATTAAACTGTAAGGACCCTCAAGTTAGGAGCCTAGAAAGTGCAAAAAAGTTGGTTGGAAATGGACAGGGTTCATTCCATGAAGCCTAATGCACGACCCGTGGTTTAAATCATAAGCCATAGACTAGGCTCACGTATGAGAGCCTTAGAAATATTGAAAATTTTCTAACTGTAGGGTGATCCATATATGACTTGTGGAAGGGAACACAGACCATAGGTTGAGCCGTAGGTGTGAGTTCCAAACATGAAAGAAATTTGGAGTTTCTGGAAGGTGGCCCACGACTAACAAGATGGCCCCGTAGTCCCTTATACGGTTCGTGATTAGCCTTCGTCGATGGTGTCCAAAAAAGTAAAAATATTTCTAAGTATGGAAGGACTCCATGAGGACATCCACGACTTGTGGATTGAAGTACGACACGTGGACAAGGGTTTCGTGGTTTGATCGGTGATAACCAATTTAGGAAGATTGAAAAAAGAGAACAAGACGATGAGAACCATGACTCGTCGTTTAATCCACGACCCATAATTGGGGTCTTGTAGTTCTTGTTTGGAAGTATTAATTAAGGAATTTTTTGTCCTTTTTGTCAATCCTAAACCTAAACTATGTCGTTTTGAGACTCTTTGGCCCCCTAATCAAACCTTAAAGCCCTAGGATCCCCATTCTTTTTCATTATTTCACTTTCTAAAATTCTCTAAGGAAAATATCCTCTGCAAGAACAAGGCAATGAGGCTAGGATTTATAAGGATCCCCTCCATAACAACAAGTTCCTTCTTCATAGGTTTACCCAAGGTATATGAGTTAATATTTGGGTCTCCTTTCACCCACAATGTTCTACATTAATTTTTTTGACCCTTTTCTTTAAGTTCATTGACACTACCATGCATGCTAATGTTGATTTCATGATGTTTTATGATGTATTTTACCTTTAATGTTACCATGTAATGTGATACCAAGTATTTGCACAAGTTTTAGTTAGTGGGTGATAACCCCAATAATTAGTTTCTTGAATGATGAAGTGTGGGCTATTTTTCATGTTTTAAGCAAGCAAGATTTTCCTATGTTCATGAATGACTCATATGACCTATAAATTTTTCCAACTTATGATTAAGCCCACTAAGTTTCAAGTCAAGTCTTGCATGATACATGATAATGAATAGCGCATAAAAGAAACATTTCAAGTTGATACTTGTAAAAAATATAAGCATGTTAGCAATGCCCTAAATGATGTGTATGATGGTCCCCAAGAGGAAAGGACATTTCTCACTTGGTGGTTCCTTAAGTGTTGAGCTACTCTTTAGATTGCTTCTTATGATTCTAAATATCATTGTTTGACTAAGTCTATGTCAAAAAGAACTCTATGGGATGACTTAGCATCAAATATGGCATTGAGGTGGGGTTTGGAAAGGGAACCCTAGAAGCAACCCTTTTCCCCTTTAACTATGTGCCACCATAGCATCCCATGTAGTCTAGGCTAGTAGATGCATGTAGGCCACATACACTACAAGAAAATAGGTTCTTAACGAGGCAAAATTTAGTCGCTAAAAGTATAAATCTGATCGTTATTAGTCAATAATGACTAGTAAAAATCTCATCGTCACCAGTCGTTAAAATCTGGTCATTAAAAAAGCTTTAAAGACGACAAAAATCTAGTCATTATACCTCTTTTCAGTAATCAAATTTTCCCTTCACTAATTGATATTCTAATTATTTAAAAAAAGGACAAGCCCGTCACACTTTCGAGGAAGGGCCCAACCACAAGGATTTATTATACACAGTCTTACCTTGCCTTTCTGTTAGAGGATGTTGTCAAGAGTTGAACCCGTGACCTTCTGGTCACATGGAAACAATTTTACCAGTTACTCAAAGGCTCTCCTTCAATTCTAATTATTAAAACCTTAATTATAACCACAAATCAAATCAACAAAAGTACATATATATACACACACACACAAAATAATACGTGCACATATGAAAACATTCAAAATAATTATATTCATATAAAATTTCATAGTTAACTATAAAGAATGATATTGTGTAATGTTATAGAAATATAGATATACAAATTGTATGGTATTATATTTTTAACTCCTAGTAAAAGAAAAACTGGAATATGTTTAAACAATTTTTGAAATATGAAATGTCAACATTTTTTGTTGCTTATACTTCTTAACACTTTCTCTAAGGATGAGTTCCTCAAACTGCATGACATGTCAAAAGACAAGTATAAAAACTTCATGTAAGATTATTAATAACACTCCTAATAATTATTATCTTCTTTTTTCTTTTTCGTAAAATTAAAGATTAACCACAATGACATATAAAATTTGTTTATGTTCTCACAACTAAATAAAAAGAAAGTTGGACTTTCTAGTTCTAGACATAAAGTTGTTTGTTTTGTATTTTGCACATTAAGTTATTGACTTTTTGCACAATGCTTCATGGATAAAACCCCCCAACTTCTTTTAGTTTCTTCTTTTATACTAATGGTATTCACCTAATATAAATAATTCAATATCATTAAAATTATTATGAGATACAAATCAATTATATCATCTTAAATTTTAAATAATAAAAAAAATTACGATTTCTTAATTAATTAGTAGTTGATTATATGTCATGTAAAGCTTTTTAAATTTTTTTATTTGTAAAATTTCACTTTATACTTGTCTAACTCAAACGAATGATTTTTCTTTGTATACACTTGTTAGTTTCACAACCAATAACGAAAAAAAAATCGACACAATATATATATTTTTTATTAGAAGAAATATTATTACTTAATATTAATTCTTAAGTCTATTGATCGAGGTAATTTGCAAGTGGAGAAACATCTATCCTCTTGAGAAAATTACTTACTGTCAAATAACATCTATCCTCTTGAGAAAATTACTTACTACCAAATTTATATAACTTTTCTACCTTAAATTAATCTCATAAGCTCATAACTATATGTTTAATATTATTACTTCTATTTTTAATTTCTTATTTCATTACAATTTTTTTGACCTACTTCATCTTGAAACTTTAAAAAGGCCAAGTAAAGAGGAATAAATTGTCTCTCAAAATAAAAATATATATAGAAACTATATTAAGAAAATATTTTAAGTTAAAAACAAAATTGTGCCAAAAAGGTTGTAACTAAATGCTTTTTATAATATTTTAAAATTTTATATAATTGACTATAATAAGAATGATGGATAGAGTTATTAGAAAATAATACATTAGTTTGAAATAAGCAAAATTATAAAAGATGGAGCATTCTTATCAGGATGATGGAATGATTAACAAAACACCACTTGTTATACTTATAACTTGATTTGATCTGATCTCTTTGTACTCATATTAATTAAAACATATTTTTACACTAACTAATATGTTTTAAAGACAAGATGTTATAATTTTTAACGATCAAATATTATTCCCTCGTTAATGTTGGAGTGACATTTGTCTTTAACGACTGAAAAAAAATTTAGTCACTATAAGTGTATTTATAACGATCGGATTTATTTCTCTTCATTAGAAATGGTTGTTAAAAGTTCTTTCTCTTGTAGTGATATGATATATGATGATGCATGCTATGTGACAGAGTTCCACTCGAAAAGTGGACTCCCCATACCAACGTAGGGGGTTATGTTGGATTCCATGTAGTAGCTCACATGGTCTTATATGTCGATTATGGTCTATTCCCACAAAGTGTGAGATTTGATGTCTTCATTCCATCACATGTGTTTCAAATGTTGTATTAACTTTACTTCATATTGAATGTTATTCCTTGTGCATGCTTAAGCTCATAAATGACAGCCTTATCGTTTCATGTATTGACATCTTTTAATTTATGAATGATGGCACTACAATTTCATACTTGCATTGCATGTCACATACTTAGTACATTCCTAAAGTAATAACACATATTTTACCTACATGATGTCACCATGCAGGGACCGATGCTCCTCCTCCCCGGCTTGTGACTAGTTTTTATAATGTTCCAAGACTAGTATTATTGTGATGAGCCCTTAGATTGGGACTCCACCTATTTTCCTATCTTACTATGTATTTTTGGAAATGTTGTACGTGTTGATTTTTAAATTGGAGGCTTTTACTTTCTATGTTCAAATTTGAAAATTTTTCTATTTGAGGGAAATCGACCGTTTACCCATTTCCGTTTATCCATGTTCAAGATGGTATGTTCATGGACACTAGTGTATGTTTGAGATAATCACTTTTACATAAATGATGTCTCATAGACCGTATCTCATTTACTTCACAAATATATGAGTTTATACCTATGAATTCTTGGTGTGCCAAGATGGCTTGGATGAGATGCCTATGGGTGTCTCATTCACCCTGTGACGATTAGGCCCTAGGCTTGGGTCGTTACAAACTTGGTATCAGAGCACGAGGTTTTAAAATGTTCCTCAAATGTAAAAACATACTGCATCAAGTAGAGTCTTGTTCAAGGTTGTGAAGTGCACCACGACCATGAATGAGAGGCAGTGAGACGTTTAGGAAACTCTTCCCTTATTCATTATTCATGTCACACCCCTAGAGTTTTCTAAGAATTCCCTTATAACTAATGACATTCTCCTTGTTATTTCTAGATCATGCCACCAAGAAGAGCTCCACAACAAAGGAACAAACCAGAGCAACAAGCCCCTCCACTACAACAAGATGATGGGATCTCTCACGTGGAGTTTCGAGCCACATTCATGATGCTAGCCTAAGCTTTGGCCAATAAGGCCAATAGGGAAATTGCTATTCCTGCCCAAGTTCCCACTACGACTACACGGGTTAGAGATGTCTTGAGGATGAGTCCCCCAAAGTTCCATAGTTCTAAGGTGAGAGAGGATCCTATTGACTTCATAGATGAGGCTTCCCAAATTATTGCCATAATAGGAGTTCCCTCAGAAGTGAAGGCCGGGTTGGTAGCCTACCAACTTAAGGGAGTAGCAAAAATATGGTTTGAACAATGGGTGGAGGAAAGGGGAAAAAGAGCAGGTCCAATCAAATGGGAGGAGTTCAAGGGTGATTTCTTGGACCTATTCTTTCCAATAGAGTTGACAGAGGCTAACGTACAAGAGTTCATAAGCCTTAGGCAAAGGGCACATAAGAGTGAAGGAGTATTAAAGAGTATTATCTCAAGTTCATCGAACTATCCAAATATGCTCCTTTCATGGTAGCGAATTCAAGAGCCTGAATGAGTAAGTTCATGTCCAGTGTATCAGACTTGGTGTTAAAGGAGTGCAAAATGGGCATGCTTGTGAAGGAGATGGAAATCTCTTGGTTGATGGCTTATGCTAAACAAATTCAAGAAGAAAAGTTGAGGGAGAGAGAAAGGGAGTCCAAGAGGACCCGTATCATGACCCAAAGCCGGATCGCGACTAAAAAAACATAAATCTAAAGCAAAAGCAACACAACACTTAAATTTAATCCCAAAACATAGAGTCATGAATACAAGAGCTCCTAAGTAATATGAGTAAGTAAATACAAAACTATCTCAAAGAAAATACATAGTCTGTAAAGATGTCAACAAAGGAAACTTAAAGAAGCCATGACGAATCGAAGTCTAAGCCTCACTACTAAATTTGATAGAGAAGAAAAACGTTGGTAGAATAGAATCAACTACCACGGGTGAGTCCCTGTGCTTGATCTACAAGGAAGAAATATAGTAGGGGTGAGTACACCAAAATATATCAGTAGGTTCAACCGACTAGGTAAGAGAAATCGAATAAGTATGTAATAATGAAGAATTCTATCATCTGCAATTGAGGGGTTAGTACACAATATATATATATATATAGAGAGAGAATAAGATAGCAATAATAAGCAAAGATGCAATGCCAATGCGATGTATAAATGCAATGCATGGGGTGGAATCACGACCGTCGTCGGACCAGTGTATACATCTACCGAGCTAAGGTTACCAGGTAGAACCCATGGGGGTCTCATTAGACCATATACAAAAATCTCTTAACCTTGCCACCTCAGCATGGTCAAGGGGGTGTCACAATATCCCAATCTCTCTCTTGCCACCTCAGCGTGGTCAAGGGTTTTTATAAAAAGTGGTACTATCTCTCCCTTACCAACTCATCGTGGTCAAGGGTTTTTATAAAAAGTGGTATAATATCTCAACCTTGACACCTCAGCGTGGTCAAGGGGTGGTACAGATGCAATATGAGATGAATGCATGCTAATTCCATAATATCAAGATATATAATAACAACATAATAAAAATATCGATAAATAACCATTATGGAATCAGGGAAATAATGTTAAGATTCACAATTGGTACCACAAGTCATTAATATGCCTGAAATCACCATACTCTTATCAAAACTAAGTATATCGCTGATACCAGACTTCCCAAATCCCAAAATTTGCATATGATCCCCAAAAGTATCTCAAATACCATCAAATTGCCACAAAACTTCCCAAATGATATCACAAGTCTCATATTATCACCATAATAATCAAAATATCTCAAATCCCAAGAATACATCTCAATTTAAAAATAAACTCATAATTTACTCCAATTCCAACATAATCAATATTGTATTTTCACCAATTTCTATCATATCAATCAAATAACTCATGAAACAACCTAAATCTTACAAGTATCACATAACATATCCAATAACTCAAATCCAATCCCAAAAAGATTAGCGAACATACCTCGATGCCAAAATTGCACTCGAACTAAACTTCTTGTAGATACAAGCCTAAAAAAGAATCTCGAATCAACCAACCACTATCAAAAATAGATTATACGCGTCAAGAGATGAATTTTGATACCCATACTGACATGGATTAGGCTTAGGGACAAAATGGTCAAAATTAGGACTAAATTTTGAAGTTCCCAAATCAGGAAATTGACTAAAAAATTTTAATCTATGCAAGAAAAGGAGTTTGTGGGTGAAAATCTCACAAAATGGAGCTCAAACTTGGGGAGAAATCAACAATTGAAGTTTCCAAAACCAAGACATGGAAATCCCAATTTTAAATATTCAAAATCATGAAATTCAAGAGAAAATCAAGACAAAAGTAGTGAAAATTAATTAATTAGTGAAAGAAACACTTACCCAAGAGTTTTCACAAAAATCCTCATCAAACTCACCCCAAGAAAGCTTGAAAGTGATGAAAATGAGGATTTTACGTTTTAAAACTAATAAGAGAAAAGTTTTTCTTTGCTAACGCGGAAAAGCCTCCACGAACGTAAAGGTCAACAATTGTCAACGCTCCGCGAACACGGAGCTCTAGGTGCAGTACATCCACGAACGCGGGTAGTACCTCCGCAAACATGGAGGTCAAAGAAATTGACCCACGTGAATGCTAATCAATAGGCGCAAATGCAAAGAGTATTTTGCCTTGCCCCAGATATCAGAAAATCAGTTATCACAAATACCAGAATGGACCCCTCGGGGTTTATTTAAAACCTAAATTACACAAACTTGACATATATCCAAACTAGAAATAGTGATCTGGACTCAAAGGAATAAATAAAATTTGATTTTGAGGTCTCCTTGACATTGTTACCAATAAAACTCAATAAAACTAGTTTAAAACTCAATATATCAAAACTACCCTCGAAAACCTCAAAAATTATGAGACTATTTTTTGTGTTAATTTCACCATTCGGAACCACTGGAATTATTAGAATTTCAATTCAAGCTTCCGAAATTCGAATGCTGGACAAAGTCAAACTTTGGCTCTAGAAATAATTGAAAATGCAACTTTGGGTCCAAAATCTCTATTTTATCTCCAAATTCAATTCCATAACTTCTTTTAGACCAGATTCAATGTTTTGAATCTAATGAAATTGACACTTAAAAACTCAAAATGGTATAAAAACTCACTTTTTCAATAACTTAAGCTTCCAAAAATGTCAAAACTCATATTTTTCACTTTTAAAACACAAAATCTTAGTTCCAATAATACAAATAGTTCAAAATAGATCCAAAGCAACTTATGAAAGGATAAAATAGTAATTTTCATAGATAGGCTAAAAAATGACCAGCAAGGTCATTACAATCCAAGTTAATAGTGGGGAATATTCTCACCAAAGGAGTGGAGGCCAAAACAAGTTCCAATGTGACCACAAACAAGGTGTCCAAGGGTCTACCAACACTTCTTCTCCCTAATCTACCAAGGATAAGGGGGTATCTCTAAAGACACAAATTTCTAATTTCCCTAAGTATGGGATAATGCTTGGCCAATTCAAATACATGCTTCAAGTGTGGAAATCTCGAGTACCATGCAAAGGATTGTAGAAGTGGAGGTGCAAGGCCCCAAGATCAAGGAAGGCAAGCTCAAGGTGCCCCAAGGACCAGCCGATTCTATGCTCTTCATGGCCGACAATAAGTTGAAGAGGTCCAAGATGTTGTTACCAATATGTTATAAGTTTATAATTTTGATGCATATGCATTGTTAGATCGGGGAAAATTTTTCATTTGTAGCTCCTTTCCTTTAAAATAGATTCCATGCATATCCCGAAGTCCTTAATGAGCCTTATGAAGTATGTACCCCCATAGAAGAGTTCATTGTTGCACCAAGAGTTTATAGAAATTGTCCAATTTCCATCTTGCATAAAGTTGTCTCTTGTGACTTAGTAAAACTCTCCATTGTTGACTTTGATATCATACATGGGATAGATTGGTTGCATGCTTCTTATGCCTCCATAGATTGTAGGACTCGTAGATTCAAGTTCCAATTTCCAAATGAGTCTCTTCTTAAGTGGGAGGGTAGAAATTCTTCATGTAAAGGTTGATTTGTTTCCTTTGTAAAGGCTCAAAAAATGATCTCAAAGAGATGCATACATCATCTAGTGAGGGTCAAAGATGTCACTTCTAAAGTCCCTTCTCTTAAGTCAATCCCCATAGTCAATGAATTTCCTGATGGTTTTTCGAGTGAGTTATCAAGTGTTCCTCCCGAGAGGGAAATAAATTTTGACATAGGCCTCTTTCCTGACACTCAACTTATCTCTATTCCTCCTCATAGAATGGATCCCACGGAGTTGAAGAAATTAAAGGAATAATTGAAGGAATTGTTGAATAAGGGTTTCATAATATCATGCCTAAAATCCCATTAAGGCGGACTAACACTCATTGCTGGCAAGGCTCGGGAGAACCAACCTATAATCACACTGTCTATGAACATTATAAGGTATTTTCACACTCAACATGCCTTTAGGAAAGTAGATAGTAAAAACAAGCCAAAAGGAAATGCATATGACTAGGTCGTTAGAGCCACGATGCCCAAAATACAAGACATGTCACACTTTACTTACATAGTCTACAAAGCCTCTAGATAAGAAACACTGTCTGATAAGGGTCGGGATATGCCCCTCCTCAGTACCAACTACTATATAATACAAAACATAAGCGCTAGACACACAGAAATCCAAAATAACCTGGAGCCCAATAATAGCAGCTAGATATCCTGTACTCCTACTGAGAAGATCTACTAGGTCTTGTACCTGTAGTATGAAATACAAGTCCCTCGAGAGGGACATCAATACGATATAATATACTAAATATGTAAGGCAAAGAGTACCATATATGAAATGTGAACTCAAATAAAATCATGCACTGCTGTATAGATAAGGGACCACCTTTAGTCAAATTATGGAATCAAGTATTTTATGTCCTTTATGTTACTTTACCTTTATTTACTGTATAATCTATGCACAACATATAATACAAATGACCAGCTAATCAGTGGGGTAAATCTATATCGGGATCGACCGTGACTAAGCTTTCCTTGCCCTTTGGGCTACCCCCTGTGATAGGATCGACCCTGGCTAGGTGATTCTTCCACCCCTTGGGCTACCACCCATCAAAAACAACTTTACTTTATCTTTTATTTACTTTTGAGATGATTCTTTTGGTGGTCATAACCTTTTGAGCTGTAGAAATATAGATATAACAAGTGACATATAAATAGTCATGTAAGACAATGCACAATGAAAAGAGTAGGTTACACAACTATTGAAACATGTAGGGGATAAAATAACACATGGACTTTATTTAGCCAAAAAGAGAACTCATATATCTTGGTATCCAAAGTATGTATGCAACTTTGACAATGACTATATATGAAAACATTTGTACATGTTAAAGAATGGAGACAAGGGTATTGACCATGTTAGAGTTTGTAAGTGACTTTATGTACCTTGGATGAATCTATATTTCATGCCAAGTAATAGGAAATCGAGTAGCCTTACATAACTCGATGTACCACCTCGATATTACTTCGAATTAACTCCCTTTTCTCCCAAATAGTTATCTACAATAGGGTAAGTGGTAAAATTAGTATTAGTAGCTAATAAACACATTTTGGTTGTTCAATTTCACCCAAAAATAATACCCAGGCAGGAAGCCCGTAATTACCAACCCAAGGGTGTTCTTTTGACTTTTTCCTCTTTAATTGTATTTTTGTAATACACATTCTTATATATATGTTATATGCAGCTTGTTTTAGTTCCAACTAAGCTCACAAAAATTCAGCAAGTACAACATACAACAACTCCATGTAATATACCATTAGGTAGCATAACGTTACACCCTTTCTGTACATTTCGATGACAACAATCCACGCCTATTCCAAATTCAACCAAACTGTTCTCAACATTTTTACATACCAAACTAGTCCCAAAGCAATCCTAAAAGAGTCCCAAAATAAATGGAGGACGTGAGACAATAGTCTCCAATTATGTAGCCCACAAGTTCCAACTAACACCACATTTAAGATAACATACTAAAACTCATTTTTAAATAAAACAAAAGTAGTACAACAACTTCACCTTACCATGTATGACCTAAACCTTGTTAAAAACATCAACCTCCCTTCATAATCAAGCCAGAAAGAAGAGAAAAACCTCTTAATAAACAAGAAAAGTGTGCAACAATTTTAGGACACATGCTATCCGGAATTTTCAGCACAACATAACTAGCATATCTCTCTCATTTTTCATGGAAACATATACTAAAACCGTAGGTACTTTTACTTACCTTAGTCTACAAAGATCAGACCCTATTCAAGGACCCTAAAAGTGTGCTTTGGCTGCTTTGCAAAGTGAAAAGAGAGCAAGAAGAATACCCTTGAAAAATATGATATTTGCCTATTTTAAAATGACTTAAGGAGCTGGTGTTTAGGCCCTTTTAAAGGGCCATTTTGGTCGACTTTCTCCAGCATTTCAAGGCTTATTTTATCAAGGGATTAATGTACTATTTTCACCTTTCACTTGTGCCTTCTGGGGCTCCAACTCAATTGGCCTTGGCTGCCCATTTTTCTCTTTTCTCTTCACTTAGTTTGGGCCCAAATCGTCAAGGGGGTTGTGAATATACTTGGACCCTTTTTCTATTCATCTTGGACTGCCAATATTGTCCATTTATAATTCCAAACCACGGGCTAAAATTACATTTTTAGGGTCAACCTTGATACAATCACTCGATACCACATGCCCAAGGAAGGCAACCTCACTTAGCCAGAATTCACACTTATTTAATTTTACAAAAAGCCTTTGCTCTCTCAAAGCTTATAACACCACTCTCAAGTACTCTATGTGTTCCTCCTCACTCCGAGAGTAGATTAGGATATCATCGATGAACGCCACTATGAACATGTCAAGGTAGGGCTTGAACACCCTATTGATAAGGTCCATGAATATAGCTGGTGCATTAGTGAGACCAAAAGACATTACCAAAAAATCAAAGTGACCATACCTAGTATAAAAAACTATCTTAGGAACATCACTCTCTCTCACCTTTAGTTGGTGATACTCGAACCTCGAATGAATCTTGGCAAAATATTTAGCTCTTGTAATTGGTTAAACAAGTCATCTATTCTTTAGAGTGGAGTTTTATTATTAATAGTGACTTTGTTGAGTTGTCGGTAGTCTATACACATGCGGAGTAACACATTCTTCTTTCTTACAAACAAAAATGGAGCACCACATAAAGACCTACTAGGCCTTATGTGTGACACCCCACATCTCATGTGTACTTGTACTATGTATATAAGACATGATATGGCTTGGTAAAATGAGCACCAATTTTTAGAAGTTCTTAAAGTTCATATTGGAGGGCTATATTTACGTCTAACGCTTAAGATGAGCGAGTGTATAGAAGTTTTAAGTCAAACTAGGGAGATCGTGGCCTTAAATGGCGTGAAAGAAGTGAGGTGCTTATGGGATATAGGAAGCTAGCAGGTGAGTCACCTGTATGCTTAGCTTAAATAAGCTAGGCACAAAGGGAAGATTAATTCATCCATGAGTGAACTCATTTGAGGCCCAAAAATTTAGTAAAAAGGAAAGGAAATGGAGACGAGGCCCAACCCCAAATGTTTCCAAGTCTAATTAAGAATAAAGCCCAAGTTAAGGATGTAATTTGAGCCCATGGTTTGGAATTATAAATGGACAATATTGGCAGCCCAAGATGAATATAAAAAGGGTCTGAGTATATTCATAACCCAGTTGACGATTATGGCCCAAACTAAGTGAAGAGAAAAGAGAAAAATGGGCATCCAAGGCCCATTGAGTTGGAGCCCCATAAGGCCCAAGTGAAAGGTCCAAATAGTACATTAATACCTTGATAAAATAAGCCTTGAAATTCTGGAGAAAGCCGGCCAAAAGTGTCCCTTTAAAAGGGGCTAAAAACCAGCTCTTTAAGTCATTTTAAGATAGGCAAAAATCAGATTTTTCAAGGGTTTTCTTCTTGCTCTCTTTTCACTTTGCAAAGCAGCCAAAGCACTCTTTTAGGGTCCTTGAAGAGGGCCTGATCTTTGTAGACTAAGGTAAGTAAAAGTACCTATGGTTTTAGTATATGTTTCCATGAAAAATAAGAGAGATATGCTGGTTATGTTGTGCTGAATATTCTGGACAACATGTGTCCTAAAATTGCTGCACACTTTTCTTGTTTATTAAAAGACTTTTCTCTTCTTGGTTGGATTGATTATGAAGGGAGGTTGATGCTTTTAACAAGGTTTAGGTCATACATGATAAGGTGAAGTTTCTGCACTACTTTCGTTTTATTTAAAAATGAGTTTTAATATGTTATCTTAAATGTGGTGTTAGTTGGAACTTGTGGGCTGCATAATTGGAGACTATTGTCTCACGTCCTCCATTTATTTTGTGACCTTTTTAGGACTATTTTGGGACTGTTTTTGTATGTAAAAACGTTGAAAATAGTTTGGTTGAGTTTGGAATAGGTGTGGATTATTGTCGTCGAATGTACGGAAAGGGTGTAATGTTATGCTACCTAATGGTATGTTGCGTGGAGTTGTTGTATGTCATACTTGTTGAATTGTTGTGAGCTCAGTTGGAACTAAAACAAGCTGCATATAACATGTATATAAGAATGTGTATTATATAAATACGATTAAAGAGGGAAAAGTTGAAAGAACACCCTTGAGTTGGTAATTACGAGCTTGCTACCTGGATAATATATTTGGGTGGAATTAGACAACCAAAATGTGTTAATTAGCTACTAATACTAGTTTTACCACCTACCCTATTGTAAATAACTATTTGGGAGAAAAGGGAGTTACTTCAAGGTAATATCAAGGTGGTACAACGAGGTATGTAAGGCTACTCGATTTTCTATTACTTGCTATGAAATATAGATTCTTCCGTGGCACATTAAGTCACCTACAAACTCTAACATGGTTAATGCGCTTGTCTAAATTCTTTAACATGTACAAATGTTTCCATATATAGTCATTGGAAAAGATGCATACATACTTTGGATACCAAGATATATGAGTTCTCTTTTTGGCTAAATAAAGTTCATGTGTTATTTCATCCCCTACATGTTTCAATAGTTGTGTAACCTACTCTTTTTATTGTGCATTGTCTTACATGACTATTTATATGTTACTTGTTATATCTATAGTCCTACAGCTGAAAAGGTTATGACCACCAAAAGAATCATCTCAAAAGTAAATAAAAGATAAATTAAAGTTGTTTCTGATGGGTAGTAGCCTAAGGGGTAGAAAAATCACCTAGCCAGGGTTGATCCTATCACGGGGGGTAGCCCAAGGGGCAAGGAAAGCCTAGATAGGGTCGATCTTGATATAGATTTACCACTGATCAACTGGTCATTTGTATTATATATTGTGCACAAATTATACTGTAAATAAAGGTAAAGTAACATAAAGGAAATAAAGTACTTGATTCCACAATTTGACTAAAGGTGGTCCCTTATCTATACAGTAGTGCGTGATTTCATATGAGTTCACATTTCATATATGGTACTCCTTTCCTTATATATTCAGTACATTATCTCGTACTGACATCCCTCTCGAGGGACCTGCATTTCATACTGCAGATACAGGAGCTCTTAGATCTCCCCAGTAGGAGTACAGGATATCCAGTTGCTATTATTGGGCTCCAAGTTGCTTCAGAGTTCTGTGTGTCTAGAGCTTATGTTTTGTATTGTATAGTAGTTGGTACTGAGGAGGGTCCTGTCCTGACCCTTATCAAACATTATTTCTTATCTAGAGGCTTTGTAGACTATGTAAAGTAAAGTGTGACATGTCTTGTATTTTGGGCATCGTGGCTTCAATAGCCTAGTCATATGTATTTCCTTTTGGCTTGTTATTACCATCTACTTTCCTAAAGGCATGTTGAGTGTCGAAATACCTTATAATGTTCATAGACAATATGTTTACAGGTTGATTCTCCCGAGCCTTGTCGGCAACGGGTGCCAGTCCGCCTTAATGAGATTTTGGGCATTACAGAAGTGGTATCAGAGCGGGTCATCCTAAGGAGTCTACAAAGTCGTGACTATGTAGAGTCGTACTTAGGGATATGTTGTGCACCACATCTATAATCAGGAAGCAACGTGGCATTTAGGAGTTGTTACCTTTTTTCATTCTTTAGATCGTTCCATAGAGCCAAATGTTCTAGGTTGATTGTATCTGACCTCTAAATTATTTTGTACAATAAGTATGTCGGAAACAAGGAAAAGTAAAGTCAAAAGGAAAGAAGTAGAAGTGGTAGTTGGTGTACCCAGTCGGGTGAGACAACAAAGTGAGCCCAAGATGAGTCTCTGTCATTGATATCTCCAACTCCTCCATCTCCTGATGCACCAGGGAGTAGTGAAAATCCCCCAGAACCACCTACTGAGTCTACCGTACAAGATCTCGAAAATACAGTCCAATTGTTGACTCGTATAGTTGCAGGCCAAGGCCAAAGATAAAAAGGCCCAGTTACAGGTGCAGGTGGTGCAGGTAGGGTAACCAGCACAAAGATACATGATTTTCTTAATTTTGACCCTCCATCATTCACCGAGTCAGATACTAATAAAGATCCACAAGATTTCATCGATCAGATCCAACGCACTTTAGATATTATGCACGTAAGTGGTACAAAAGTTGTTGAGCTGGCAGAATATAGATTGAAAGTTGTGGCTACACTATGGTATGAAGCTTGGAAGCAATCTAAGGGTATAGATACACCTCCAACTATTTGGAAGAAGTTCAAAGAGGCATTTCTTGGCCATTACCTGCCTGTCACGACCCGGAAGAGGGCCTAGATGTGACATGGCGAAAGAGAACCCAAATGTCCTCAATCAAGCCATCATAGCGCCATCAAACACATCATCGATTCAGCAGTGCGGAAGTAAACACATAACACATAAGCTCTAGGGGAAACGGGACTTTTGATTCAAGCCATGGGGATGTTGCCGAGAATGGGATGAACATGAAGCACATAGCACATAATAGTTATCTCTAAGGGACGGGTAAGTAGGACTCAAGCTATGGGGGCATTCCGGGTTAGGAAACTTTCCACATAAGCACATAATCAACACATAATCCCAATATCGAGTCATAAGAATAATCAAATACCATTTCCATAATCAAGGTTCATAAATCATAATATCTCAATAGCCATAATATCCCACAAAATACAATCCAACGTACAAGAGTTTAGTTTGTCCAAAAAGTCTCTACATAAGATAAGTGGGGCCTCGACATAGCTTGAGGCCACCCTCAATACATAAGTAAAGAAAAGTAAAAAATAATACTAGCTACATAGAAAGTGGCTATTGCCCTTGAACAAAAAGGCTCACCACAAGCAATAGTCTTCAAGATGATCACACGTTTGGTGGAAGATAGAAGTCATCTCCAGTCCCTACATGGTTAGAACATGTAGACAAAGAGTATGGGTTAGCACATAATATGCACTAAGTATGCGGGCATGCAATGCATATGACAATATAGTACGACCAAGCAAAATGACAAGGGGACAAGTGATACGAAGGGAATGCACGTAGCCAAAAGAGGAATATAACAATATGCTATGCCATGATGCATGAGATGCAATCCTACAATCATAATATAATGGGGATGTAACCTCAACTGACAACGGAGGAGACCCGAGCAAGTCCTCGGGAGGAATACTGAGCAAGTCATCGGGAAACATATCGGAAAACTCATTTACCACCGAAATCGATTCAAGACTAGGTGACTCACCCTCCACATCTCTAACCCGCACAATATGATAGATGCACCCTTTACAAATCATCTTCCGAGCTTTGAGGCAGGAAATAAACCGACCCTTAACCACAAAATCACTACCCTTCCACTCTAATACGGGTTCATTAGGAACTTGGAACTTGACTTTCCTAGTTCTACAATCAATTGAGGCATATGATGCATGCAATCAATCCATCCCAAGAATAACATCAAAATCATACATTTCAAGTTCTACAAGGTCACCGGGGAACACGTTATGCAACATCGATATGGGATAACCATGATATACTCACCGGGCAATAATAGAATCACCCACGGGGTATACACCGAATAAGGTTCCCTAAAGGTTTCAAAACTCACACCAATTTTAACAGCCAACAGAGGAGTCACAAAAGATAAATTTGCACCCGGATCAAGTAAGACATATGCATCAAAGTTAAAGAATTTCAACATACCAGTCACGACGTCCAGAGCATTCTCCACCTCTTGGCAGGCATAAAGAGCATAAAATCGGTTATTCCTAGGAGCACCACCAACTGGGGCCTATGGATGCCCTTGATCACCGGGAGCAACTTCGTCCTTCTTCACATTCTTTGGGTAATTTGAGATTTTGTGGGCCAAGATGCCACACCCAAAGCAAGCACCCGTGGCCTTTCTACATTCACCTACATGGTTTTCCCTACATTGACAACAATTAGGAAATCAGGGACCACTCACAACTTGTGCCTTAGGAGGAGGCACATTTGGATTGGCAACTCTCACATTCGAACCTTGGCCTTGTTGAAAATGGCCAAATCCACCACTACTCTTGACAATGGAGAACCCACCATCAAGACGAACCCTCTTAGCTTTGTGCACCCTCTTCTCCTTTAGCTTTTCACCCTCGAATTGTTCGGCATAAGTCATGAGCCTCGAGATGTCCATATCCATAATAAGCATGGCCATTCGACACTCCTTCAAAACCAAATCCATTACACCAAAGATGAACTTGTGTATTCTTGCACGGGGATCCGACACAAACATAGAACTATATTTGGAAAGCTTAGTAAACTTAATGGCATAGTACCGCACTATCATGTTTCCCTGTCAAAGATTTATGAACTCGGTCATCTTAGCCTCTCTAAGCTCAAGATCGAAGAACCGATCAAGGAAGACCAACTTGAATTCCTCCCATCCAACCTTAACATCCACCATTCTCTCAATAAGCCATTGGTTGTACCACACTTGTGCCACATCGTTAAGTTGGTAAGCAGCTAACTCTCAACACCCATGATAGTCAGCACCTTGGTGAGTTCATCAATGAACTCTTGAGCATCCTCATAAACCTTAGAGCTGAAGAACTCCAGAGGGTTCATATGGGTGAAATCCGTCACCCTTGAAGTCGGAGTACTAATGTTCATGGGATTCACTAGACGGGCTTGGTTGGCCACAGCTTGGGCCAACATGGATACCACATTCCTGAACTCAGCATGGGACACGTACTCCTCTACCGGTGCCCGAGGAGCTTGTTCCTCAATTTAGAGAGCCTAGAGGAGAAGGGGATCTCTATTGTGAGGTAAATTCTGAAAGAGCGACAAAAATACCAAGAGTTCAGAAAGAATTATCGTGAAAACGTATGGCACGACATAAGGAAGAAATGAAATGAGGCAAATTCCTAAAACGTCGTCATAGCCTTTTGTTCATAGACATGGAGTGCATCACACCCATGAACATGATTCTAATTGATGCGATATGTTGGACTCCGAGGATCATTACAAACCTAGGGCTTTGATACCATCTTTGTCACGACCTGAAAGGGGGCTTAGATATGACATGGCGAAAGAGAACCCAAAAGTCCTCGATCAAGCTATCATAGCATCATCACACATATCATCAGTTCAGAAGCACGAAAGTAAACACTTAACCCATAAGCTCTACGGGAAATGGGGCTTTGGACTCAAGCTATGGGGATGTTGCCGGAAATAGGATGAACATGAAGCACATAGCACATAACAGTTATCTCTAAGGGACGGGTAAGTAGGACTCAAGCTATGGGGGTATTTCGGGTTAGGGGACTTTCAATATAAGCACATAATCAACACATAATCCCAACATCGAGTCATAAGCATAATCAAATACCATTTCCATAATCAAGGCTCATAAATTATAATATCTCAATAGCCATAAAATCCTACAAAATACAATCCAAGGTACAAGAGTTTAGTTTGTCCAACAAGCCTCTACATAAGATAAGTGGGGACTCGACATAGCTTGAGGCTCACCATCAATACATAAGTAAAGAAAAGTAAAAATAATACTAGCTAGATAGAAAGTGGCTATTTCCCTTGAACAAAAGGGCTCACCGCAAACAATAATCTTCAAGATAATCACACATCGTCCGGTGGAAGATAGAAGTCATCTCCAGTCCCTACATGGTTAGAACATGTAGACAAAGAGTATGGGTTAGCACATAATATGCACTAAGTATGCGGGCATGCAATGCATATGATAATATAGTATGACCGAACAACATGACAAGGGGATAAGTGATACGAAAGGAATGCGCGTAGCCAAAGAAATATATAACAATATGCTATGTCATGATGCATGAGATGCAATCCTACAATCATAATATAGCAGGGATGTAATCTCAACCGACAACGGAGGAGACCCGAGAGAGCTACTACTCAGATCTGGACAATTTGCCAAGTAGATATCTAGTCAACCCTTCAACAAGGGGATACATAACAAGTCAATCCCTATCTAGGGAGATAACCTATGGTGGCACATGGTTTGACGGAAAGGAGTAGGGACCCTTAGAGATAGTCCACTTTGACTCCAATCCCTCGATACTAAGTCACATCCCACAGGAATACATATATATACATGAAACTTCAAATTGGAGGACTTACATTCTTTTCAAAATCAGGCATCAGACTTACATCCCTTTCAAAATAACGCATCATTAGTCAAAACAAAACCATTGCTAAAACCATATTCATGATTAGGCCAAAGGCCAACAAAAGTTTCCAAACCCATTCTCATAATCATTTCCATATCAATGCAATAAGAGTAGCCCATGTACATAGCTTATCATATCAAGCCTTCATAACATATCAAAGTGGTGCAAGCACCCAAAATGCTGAAAGAGCCATAACGAAGAGACTATGTGATCACAAGCCTTAACATATCATATCATAACAGGAGGGCCATGCCCTTACAAGAGTTTCATCATAACAAATCTTCAATGCATATGCCATGAATGAGGAAACAAGTGCATGGGTAATGGAGATTCAACTTTAAATCACAATTCAATAGGTAATTCATCATAATCATGAGAAAATCCATATTCAAAACATAATGCAATTTACCCATGCATAATTAAATCATTAAGGGACATGCACATTGATCCTTCAAAAGTTTACATGGACATTCATAAAATTGAAACTTAATTCATCTTTAAATCACCAATTTCTACAGCCCACAACTCAATTCAATGGAATATATCAAAATTAGAAGAACCCATAACTTAAAGAAACTTAAAATCATAAAATTAAAGAGTAGGGTTCTTGGGTCTTCATGGATGAAAGGAAATCGATGAATCAAACCCACATACCTAGAGATTAACCACAAAAATTGAAGAATTTAGAAAGCAAGATGATCTTCCCCAATTTTCTTCAAGCTTTCAACAATGGAAGTCAAGAGAATTCAAGAAATTTTAGAGAGGATTCAAGAGTGTTTTGATGAGTGAAATAGAATTAGGGTTTGAATTTA
>JBCEWC010007622.1:0-21152 GCA_038996855.1 Solanum aculeatissimum | reverse complement strand
AGGGTGATAGGATTCAAACTTCAAATTTACAATTCAAAACTTTCTTCTTCAAATTCAAATGAAAATTTCAAAGTTTATTTGGAAATCTCACCCATGCATCAAAATTCAAGACAATACATGCAATACGAGTTCTTCATTCTTTAAATGGAGTAAATCATCAATATCAAGAATAATTTTCACAATGAGATAACCTAAAGTCTATAACGAACACCAAACGTCAAGAGTTTTGCGAAATCAAGAGAACCCATAACCATGAAAAACATAAATAACTTCATAATTTAAAGGGTTAGGGTTCTTGGGCTTCATGGGTGGAAGAACCCACGAATTTAAAAATCACATACCTTATAACAACACTAGGGTTGCGTAGAGGATCAAGATTTGAACGTTTCCCCAAATTTTCTTTGAATCTTTCACAATGTTGATCAAAAAGGCTTGATAGGATTTAAAGAAGTTTGAGAGTGTTTCAAAGAAGATGTACGGTTATTGATATGAACTTATGGTTTTTAGGGGCCCTAGAGGACTTAAAAGAAGCTTAAGGAAGGCAAAAATTCCAAAAATGCCCTTAATAAAATGTAACTTTTTGGAATAAAACAATGTCAGACGGAAGCTACAGTGCCGTCAAGAGGCACACGGCCCGTCAACCCTGCCGTCAAAACTCCCTTTGCCAATTTTCAATGCGAACTCATGAAGGACTTTCTGTTACACTTCACGAACTGCCAAACGGTCAGTTCAACTTGAGACTATCTGTGTGATGTACCGTCTATCCTCACTTAGCCTAAAAAACCATGGTAAAGCCTTGGTCTAGACACTGTCCACCTTCACGGGACAGTGGATGAGCCGTCTAGCTCCAAATGGACCGTCCAAGGTCTCATTGAGTTAGACTGGGCTTAGGGGTGGTTCCAGGCTACCCCAAGCTCACTGTGACATCCCATGAGGCACTAGATGGACCGTGAAATGTTTCATGGTCCGTGCCAAAGTCCTTGGCCACTTTTCTGAGCCTATCTCTAGTGGCTTCTAAATTTTAGATAGTCTCACTGTATGGGCTATATCTCCCTCATCCGAACTCCACATTGAGGGAAACCACTTGTGTTGCAAAGTTTACTCAAATAGCTTCAATTTGATATTTTGTATATCACATGGTTCATCCCACATCAAAAGTTATGACTGTTTGAAATACACTGCCGAAACTTTCCCTCTAGGCCACTAACTAGCCTAATTTGCATTGGGCCACTTAAACTCAACCCGTGGCCACCAAAACTCAACCATGGATTGTAGTAAATCATAAAATACCAACCATAAGTAGATTAGAAAAAATTTTCGGGTTGTTACACTTGCCCTGTTCCAACTGAGATGTTTGTTGGGGCTCCATATTTTGTGGTGCCTTCTTGTGGCTGTTGTCTTGTTGTTGTTGTGCCTAGGTCTACTACTCTGCCCCTTCTCTTGTCCGTTATCTCCACCTTCAATATTTTCTTTATTCGTCTTTTCTTTCTCTTGTTCCTTTCTCTTTTTGACTTCTTCATCTCTTTGTTTGACAGAACACAAATGTTCCATATAGCCTTGATGCTTATAATAGAAACAATAGTTACGAACCCCCTTATACTGTAATGTTTTTCATCTCCCCTGAGTTATATCTTTCTCATCCAATCCTATCCAAACATAAGATGGGTTTAACCTTGCCATACTCCCACTTGTTTTTTAAATGGAGGTAGCATCTAGAAATAACACCTTTCCAATTGGTGTAAGCAGTTCAGAGACAAAATTCTTGTTATAGCAATGCTACGGAAATTCAAGGAGGATTACCCAAACAGGTACAATAGGGGTTTCCTCCTTTGGACTAAAATTAGGAGTCCATGTTTGGATCCTCATCAGCTGCCCTTCAACATGCATTATTTGTTTAGTCCACACAGTAATGTAGTCTAATTCATTATCCAAATCAATATATATATGTCTAGCATTAAAGTGTGCAATCTTTACTCCACCTGTAAGTTGGGTTTGCTGAATGAAACTTTTCCTTATAAGGTCTACCTTAGGCATAGTGTTACTAAATTGTTCCACGAGAGTAAACCTACAACTTGTAGCTAACTTAATCATAAAATCATCCTTTTTGAAAATAACTACTAGAAGCCCTTACTTGGTAGTAATTTTGGGTTTATATACTTTAGTAAGAGTCTCATTTTTAGCTTGGTTCATCGTCAATAAAGCAGCATAAGACTGAACAACAGTGTAAGGGGAAGATTCAGTAGTTTGTTTATTCCTCTGATTTTGTTCACCATGTTTCTCAGGATGATGATCATAGTTCTCCTTAGGGGGGGCCTTGAGTATGAGAAACCTTGTTTTTCTAATAGTTGGGGTCTTTCCTTGTGAAATTATTAGATATCTTGGGGGTAGGGATATCTATTGTTATTACTATTGATTTTTGGAAGATTCCTACTCCAATGTTGAGAATTTTTATCCTGCATAGAGCTCATTAGTTCTGAACTATTTTGGCCAGTCACCTTAAAAGGTAATTGGCTTTTCATAGTGATATGATAAACATATTTATGCTCAGACTCATTCAGGTTAGAATCCACACCTGCCTCCTTGCTATCCACTTCAGTGATTTCCATTTCCCCATGTTCCATATTTTTTTTACATTTGTCCCTCCAGTGTGTGGTACTATTGTCTTATTCAACTCGAGTTCTTCCACTTGTGTCATTGGGATTGTTCTCTTTTAAAGAATATTGAGTAGATTTATTCACTTCATTTGCTCTGCTCAATTCCTCATCACTTTTATTAGCTCCACTAATAGCCAGCGCTGATTAGAGTTTTCAGCCATATCTGTTTTCCCTATCTCGATAGGAGTCGGGGCTTGGAGAGCCTTCATAGTTCCCATTTCCTCACTAGTTTATGCATTTTGGTTTAAAGCTGAGTTGAGATTCTTCTGGTTCAGCTTTGTCTCGAGTTGAGAAAAACCTTCGCCAGGTATATCCTTAATGATTTATCCTGTCTCTGATTCCTTTGTCAAAATTGCATCTTCTTTTGTAGCTATTCGCAGATTCGAGGAATCGAAAGGGGAGTCAGAGTGTAATCCTTGTTGATCACAAGCTACTTCCATATCAGTTTGTTGTTGTATTACCTCTGGAGGTCATATCAGACCAGACGGTGTCCCGCCGACCACACCGCCGTCCCACCGACCATGCCACCATCTAGAAGAGGAGATTGTTATACTACCGTTACGTATAATATAGTCGTTGAAAAAAGTTAAGAGAGAATTTTAGGATAGTAAGTGTAAAAAGTGTTGTTAATTTGAGTTCTTGAAGAATTGAAAATCCAAATTCTCCACATAAATAGCAATATCAAGATCTGAAAGCAAGCACAAAGTATATCTCACGAAATCATCAAAAACATACTCAAACTCAAAGTAATATTATGTTTTTTTATAGTATACTCATCAAAAAATAAATAAAACCCCTATTTATAGACATCAAAAACCAAATCCTAAATAGACAAGGAAAATTACATTCAGGCCCAACCAGAAGCTAATGTACGGCTTGTGAACTGGTCTACAGCTCGTGTTTGGGGTGTCGTGAACTGCCATCCTAAAACCTAGGCACCATATGTAAGGCTGTATCTATGACTCATAGTTATGAATATGGGTCATGATCAATTTCGTCGTGTTAACTTTCTTAAACTCTAAGCTTTTTTCCCCCAAACAAGTATACGGATCATGGAAAGAACCATGGCGTGTTCTGTTAATCATCACTTCATCTTTAGAAAATCATCTAAACTCTGGATCAAGACCATGAACATCCACCTATGGTTCGTGAATCAAACCACGACACGTAAGTGGCCTCATACTAAGCAAAATCCTACAAAACTATGACAATCCTTACAAAAACATTCTGAATCCTGAAATCCTATAAAAACAACACAAACACACATCAAATCTAATAAAATCGCTAGAGAACAAAAACTTTTAAGTTTAAAGCATCAAAAGTTTCATATTTTTGAAGTGCACCAGCAATGTCAGTCACTAATCATAGCTAAAAAGGAGTACCTACCTATCCCCTAGTCTACATTACAACCCACAAAATCCTAGTTGATCTTAGACATCCATATTCTTAAATTAGTAGCACATTATACTAAGGGCAAGCCTAGAGGGAATTGTTCAAGGATGAACAAAGCTATAAGTGTGGGGTGATGATCTTACACATATTTATGCATCTAATAGCTAACTTAACCCATATTTTTAGTTTAGTTTAAGAGTGAATTCCCTATCATTAATTGCAGTTTTGAGTCAATTGAGAGTTGATGTGTGAACCAATATGATCAGATGCATGCTGGATGAAATAACACAAGAATGGGCTTTAAAAAGAATGACTCAAGGCTGATGATGAGAACCCAAAGCAAAAAAGGGATGTTGAGAAGCAAAAATGTTAATAAAACCAACAAAAGAAGGCACACTTACTTCACATAGTTTTAATAGGAATTAAAAAAGGGATGTTCGAAGGAAAAAATGCAGAAATAGGAACATTCATAATAGTACCACATCGCGAACCATAACACAAAGAAGGTTAATTTAAACTATGCACTCCGCTAGAGCAAGTCCACATTTGGGAGGGAATTTTTGCTTTCATGAATTTTTAGGCATATAAATAGAACACTTATTTCATTTTATTAATTATTTCTTCTATCGAGGAGAGCACGACTTGGGTGACTCAAGTGACGAACTCTAGGGTTATTTTTCTACACTTTTATATCTTTAAACTTCTGAATGATCATTGAATATTATTGTATAAAGAATCAAAATATGAGTGACTAATTTCCCTTCTTCTAGGGTTGTGGCTACGAGTGATGGTATAATATTAATTTTCTTTAGCTGAAGACAGATTATCATTTGAAGTTGTTCTCACATTCTAGTTTTCATTATTTTATTCTCTCATTAACATCAAGATACATTTATTGTCCACTCTTGAAATAGAAAAATAAATAGAGGGATGAAACAAGGAACGTAAGAAATGTGTTCGTTCTAGGTAATAGACTTAGAATATTTAGTATATAGGATAGGAAGTGACATATATCTATATGCCTTGTTTGGATATGAGACAAGATAATATCTTGATGCTACACAAACCTCTGCTCAATAATTTAGTTAGGTTGTCAACTGTGGAAGGTGATTAGACGTCAAGAAATCATGATTGTAATATTAACTTTATAAATTAGTAACTTGATAGTAAGAAATATTATGGCTAAACTCTTTTTACTCTAAAGTTTTGGATTTCTCCTAATCTGAAAACACATTGGTTTAGAAATTGAATCATTTGCTAGTTAGATAATTAATTTTAATTCTCTCAAAAATGTTAATCTTTATTCACTCTTCCAAATTTCTTCCACACACTAACTTAATTTAGTCACATTGAGAAAAATGTTTGTTAAAATAAAGTCATTTGGGTTCAATAATCTAGCTCGTAAGAGTCACTATATTACTTATTTGATTGTGTACACTTACATGTGCTTCTAGTAGCAACAGTCACCACAACTTTAAAATGAATAGCAATACCTTCAACTCTAAGTTAAGGATAGGGTAATTTCTCTCGTGTGCCTTTAATTTCATGGGTAATAGCCTTTCCTTTATGCATCAGAATACCCCTAACCTGACTCTAAAAGAAATACAATATAGAATAAAGTCTACACCTTCCTCAATCAAGGTCTAAATAGGAGATGAAGTTAATAATATCTTGAGCTTTTGAAATCTCTATTCACACTCATTGGACCAATGAAATGCTACATTCTTCTGAGTAAGCCAAGTCAATGGAGCATCAACCATAGAGAAGCCCTGAACAAAACACCAGTAATACCCAACTAATCCAACAAAATTGTGAGTCTAGCTTGGTAGCTAATGTAGGCCTAGTCCATCCTCAAACTACCATTATCTTAGATGGATCTACCTTGATTCCCTCCTTGGACACCATATGCCCCAAGAAAACCAATAAAATAAGACAAAGCTATCATATTTGGAGAACTTTGCATATAGGTTCTCCTCTCTCAGCCTTTAAAGTACAATCCTCAAATGATAAACGTGATTGGCCTCGGTCTTGAAATATACCAAGATATCATCAATGAAAACTATCATAAAAGATTTCAAATATGGATAGAGAACTCTATTTATTAACTTTATAAACTCTATAGAGGTATTGGTCAACCCAAAGGACATTTTTAGAAACTCATAATGGTCACAACGAGTTTAGAAGGTTGTCTTAAGAATATCAGAAGCTCAAATTTTTAGCTAATGCCAATGGGACCTCACATAAATATTAGAAAATAGAGTCACTCCCTAAAGTTGATCAAATAAATCATCTATGTGAAAAAGAGGGTACTTATTATCAATAATCATCTAGTTCAATTTTCTATAATCAATACACATTCTCATCTGACCATCCTTCTTCTTCACAAATAAAAATTAGCCACCCAAAGATGATACACTAGGGTAGATAAACCTATCACGACATGAGCATAGGGCCTAGTCATAACACAACGAATGAGGAACCCAAGGGTACCTCACCCAACCCTCTTAGCATTCATCAAGCATTTTATCGGTAATGAACATAAATAAAAGAACAAATTAAGGGGAAATAAAAATATGGAAAAAATCAATCACCAAACTAGAACTACATCATAAACACTTCATACATGTCCAACAATACCTCTAGCTTTAGACTTGGGAAGGGGCCAAGACATGCCCCAAGGATATAACATAGTCTAAAATTCATAATACAACTCAATCTTGGAAACAAATAGGATAGTCCCCGAACTAGAGGACTCACCC
The DNA here is from genome assembly GCA_038996855.1 of Solanum aculeatissimum. Classification (NCBI taxonomy): domain Eukaryota; kingdom Viridiplantae; phylum Streptophyta; class Magnoliopsida; order Solanales; family Solanaceae; genus Solanum; species Solanum aculeatissimum. The sequence continues at coordinate 14,347 of JBCEWC010007622.1, read as the reverse complement.
ATGATAGTCTTCAAACATTCCAAAAGCTAGCCACGTGTGGGAGGAGGAGGAGCACCGGTCCCTACATGGTGAGATCATATAGGTAAAAATATGTGTTAGCAGTTTGAATGTACTAAGCATGTGGGATGCAATGCAATAAAGCGGTCATAATATCATAATAGTCAATATGCATAGCATAACAAAGAATAAAGCTCAAAGATGATGAATAATCAATGCATCTTGAAAATATGAGGGAAGGATCATAAATATCATAAAAAATCATATATATGTATACATATATGGGAGGAGATCATAACTGACATATAAGGCCATATGAGATACTAAATGAAATTCAACATAACCCCTTACATTGATCGAGGAGACTACTTCCCAGGTAGAGCTCTATTTACTTATGCATAGAATTTTTATTTAAAATTTGCTTTTGTGGATCCACTAGCCTAGTCTACAAGGGCTTCTATAGTATCATATAGTTAATCTCCTCGATCCTCAACTTTCAAACATTCTGATAAAGAATTGGGATTGGCTATTTCTCATATTGGAGATTCTTGTCTAACAATACTGAGTCTCACTTAATGATATAGTCTCTATTCCCTTGGTACTTTTTCAACATATACATATGAACACTGGATGGAATCTAGATAGACTAGGTGGTAAAGTTAAAATCTAGAAGCCACTAGCCCTATGTACTCAAGGTTCTCAAATGGACCAATATAGTAAGGGTTGAGTTTGTCCTTCTTGTTGAATATCCTAATACCCTTTATGGGAACCACCTTCAAGTAAACTTTTTTTCCAACTTGAAGTGACATTTCTCTCACCTTGATATCCGCACAGTCTTTCTGTCAATCTAGGCTACTAGAATATTATCTTAGATATTCCTTACCTTATCTTGAGAATCCTTTACCAAATCAACTTCCAAGAATTTCATATCTCTGTTCTCAAACCATCATATAGGTATTCTACGTTCTCTCCTATAAAGGGTTTCAAAAATGATCCATATCTATGTTGGAGTGATAACTATTAGTATATGAGATGAGAACTCACAAAATGGTAGGACCTTGTCCCATGGACCGCCAAAGTCGATCACACATGCCCACAACATATCTGTAGAATTTAATGAGGGGATGTTTTGGTATTTTCTATCCTTCTAGCTACTAAACTATATTGTTTTGGTTCTATAACTACCCAATAACCCTCCCAAACCTCTCAATTTCCCCTTATTCTCACCCAAGTCTCAAATAACACTAAATCTCTCAAGTTTCAGCTCCTCAAGTTTCCATTGAAGATTAAGCTAGGACTTTCAATTTCTCCATTGGTTTTTTATTTGTTTTCAAACAAGGCATCCAAGGTATGTGGGTATTCACCCATAGGTCTCTTTCACCCATCGAGCCCCAACAATCCTCAACTTTCTGTCTAATTACAAGTATGCAATTTATGGGTTTTCATGATTTACATACAATTATGTGAATTATGATTTATACTATTATTATCTATCTAATTTTTTATGGATCGTTACAAATTGGATGATTTCTATTGGTTACAAGTGAATTCTCGTACATGCAAATCTAGGGATTCAATTGATACTGTTGATATGATTATGAATGTTATTTAATCAAATTTCATGATTTTAAGTCAACCATATGTAAAGTCATGCTTTTCCCTAATTTTCACTTACAAGATTATGGAATTTCAAGTCTACAAGAAAGTTTATGACAAGGGTGACTTGAGTCCCTAATGAAACTCGACATAGAGGTTGTATTTGTAAAGATGAAAGACCTACACCCACATTACAAGAGTCACATGAAGATGAGCTACTCTATGAACAAGCTTCTAAGATTCGGATTGATAGCTATGAATTGACTTTCCTACATGACAAGTATGAGAAAAATATGAAATATGATTTATGATAAGATTATGAATTCATGACAAGTATAGTTTTGTGACATGTACTCTATGGGATTTAGACTTAGCATTGAGAAGACTTTGAGGTGGAGACTTGACCTAAGGATTCCTTAGTATCAATCTCTAGTCCCATAGCTACATTGCTACCATAGGATTTATTATCAATATGGCCTAGCTAATAGATCCGCATATAGTATGTGTTCATGACTCTCACCTATTGGGATAGAGTTCTACCTTGGCAAGTAGACTCCCTTTTCTCCGATGTATGGGTAGATATTGGATTCCATATCATAGTTCACATGGTCTTATTTTCATTTATGGTTTCTATCCCAAATATGTATGATTCATTACTTGACTATTCATATCTCTTACATTTACATAATTATTTTATGATTTACTTGTACATTGACCAGTCTTATGTTTACTTATGATTTTAAATACAATTCTTACCCTGATATTTACTTGTTGAATTGCACTACATGTTCTATATTTATTGCATTGCTTATATACTTAGTACATTCATATATACTAACACATACTTTTTTCCTACATTGTTTTATATTATTACGGAGGGATCTCTTTCTACACCTCATTTACATGGCTAGATTTTTGGCATACTTGAAGATTTTTGGTGAGTCCTCATCCCTCTAGGGAAAACCTAGTTGTATACTTCCCTTGTCATATTAGCCTATGTTGAAGATTTGAGACTATTTCTTTTCTTGTTGAGGGTGAGAAAGAGGCATGTCATATGACCCCCTTCTATGTTAGATCTATTAGAGGCATGTTTGGATTGTGTGGAGTCTATTTATTCATTGCTATGCTATGTGTTTTGCATTTCTTATGATTCTCCACAATATATTCACCTTTTTTCTTTACATTATGTTTTTTTGATGTGCTAAGATATTTGGTTGGGGTTTCTCTAGGAATCCTAATCGTCGTGTCACACCTAGAGCCTAGCATAGTATCACAAACTTGGTATCAGAGTATAAGGTTTTAAAAGATCCTAAGGATTCCAACATGGCTTATCAAGTAGAGTTTTTTCCATCGGTGTGAAGCACACTACATCTATGAGTAGGAGGATATGAGATATTTTAGGAAATTTTTATCTCTTTCATGATCTATGTCATGTGATAGAGTCTACTCCAAGACTTTCTCTCTCTAACGATTGTTATTTAAAATTTTTAGGATATGCATCCAAGAAGAACTCTGATTTAAAGAGGGGTTGATGCTAATGATTGTCAATCCCCTTAATAACTAATAATCCTCTAATCGATGAAGTGACTAATGTTGAGTTTTCGACCGCGATCTTTATTCTATCCCAAGCCATGACCAACCAAGTGAATTAAGGGGTAATAGATCCTCCAAATATCGCTACACCAACTTTAAGGGTTAGAGACTTTGCAAGAATGAATCCTCCTAAATTTCATGGGTCCAAGGTAGATGAGGATCCATAATATTTCATTGATTTGGTAAATAAGATCATTTCTATCACAGGGTTACCATAGAAGAAGAAGGTGGAGTTGTCGACCTACTAACTCAAGGGTATTTCACATATGTATATAATCAATAGAAGTCTAAAATAGTTAAAGAGGGCCTCACAGGTTGGGAGGATATCAAGATTGCATTTTTTGACCAATTCTTTCCATTTGAGTTGAGGGAGATGAAGGTGTTGAAATTTATCAATCTCAAGCAAGGCAATATGAGTGTGACGGAGTATATCCTCATGTTCACTAAGTTTTCCAAGTATGCTCCTTTCTTGGTGGCTGATTCGCATGCCCAAATGAGTAAGCTTATGTCTCAGGTGTCTAGCATAGTGATGAAAGAATGCCAAACCACAATGCTTATCAAAGAGATAGACATTTCTAGACTCATGACTTATACCAAAAGAATAGAAGGGGAGAAGCTTAGGACAGGAAGGAGAGAGAGTCTTAGAGGGATCAAAATTAAAGTGGGTTTTCTCAATCGAAATCTGGTAATGGTAGTGGTTGCTTCAAACAATGCCAAGGATTTTGTATCCAAGGTTCTTCACAAGCTTTAGGCCAAATATTTTACAAAGATAGAGTACTCAACCCTAAGTCCCTAGGTAGCCGTTCTAGTAGACCTACTTTTTCTAAGTGTCCTAAGTGTGAAAAGAGCTATGGAGAAAAGTGTTTGATTAGTAAAAGTGCTTGTTATGAGTGCGTAAAATGGGGAACAAGATCTCTAAATTCCCTAATATTGCATACGGGGGAAGAGAGGGTCTTCCGCAAGGTCATGATACTCTAAATGGTAAAAGTCAACAATGTTCTTTAGGGTTGGGAGTTGGTGCCAATGCCACAATAGGTTCTATGCGCTTCATTCTAGGCAAGAAGTTGAGGAGTCCCAGGGTATGCTTATGGGTATGTTTTAAGTCTTTCATTTTAATTTGTATGGATATTGGACCTTAGTGCTACTCTATCTTTTATATCTCCTTATGTATCCATCAGATTTGACATGTTCCCTGTGGTCTTGTTAGAGCCTTCTTCTGTTTATATCCCAATTGGCGATTTGATTTTAACCAAAAGAATCTATAGAAATTCCCAAGTTTTGGTCTTCCATAAAGTTCATATGATCTCATAGAACTTTATATGATTGATTTTGATATTATTCTGGGTATAGATTGTCTTCATGCTTTCTATGCTTCTATTGACTTGTAGAACTCGAGTCAAACATAAACTCCCTAATGAAATGCTCCTAGAGTTAAAGGGTAGTGATTTTTTTAAGGGACAATTCACATTATGCCTAAAAGGTTGGAAAATAATTTCCAAGGGTTGCATCTATCATCTAATATGGGTTATGGATACAAAGTCCGAAGATCCTACTCTTGAGTTAGTCCCAGTAGAGAATGAATTTTAATGTGTTTCTCAAAGATTTATGCAGTATTCCTCTCAAAAGAAAAATCAATTTTGGTATAGATCTTGTTCTCGATACCCATCCTATCTCTATTCTTCCTTACCATATGCCCCCGTCAGAATTTAAAGATTTAAAGAAATAATTGAAAATTTTATTGGATAAGTGTTTCATAAAGACAAGTATTTTACCATGGGGTGCTCACATATTATTTGTTAGAAAGAAGGATGGATCACTTTGCATGTATATAGACTACCGGGAATTGAAAGAGGTTATATTAAACAACTAGTATCCCATTTGAGAATCAATGATTTATCTGATCAACTCCAAGGTTCAAGCTACTTCTCCAAAATTGATCTACGATCTGATCATCACCAATAGAGGGTGAGGAAATGTGATATTTCATAGATGATATTCAAATAAGGTATGGCCATTTTGAGTTTCTGGTTATGTCACCTTAGTTGAGTAATGCTCCCGTTATCTTCATTGACTTGATGAATCAGGTATTCAAACTACACTTGGACCTATTTGTGATGATCTTTATTGATAACATATTGTTTTATTCCTTCAGGAAGGAAGAATATATGGATCACTTGAGAATTGAATTAAAAACTTTGAGGAACTAAGAAATATTTTCCAAGTTTAGTAAATGTGAATTTTTGTTAAGATTTGTAGTCTTATTTAGTCACATTATTTTCGATTATGGTATCATAGTAGACCCAAAGAAAATAAAAGTGGTGAAGAATTAGCCTAGACCATTGTCTCCTTCGGATTTCAAAAAGTTTTAGGCTTGGTCAGTTTCTATAGAAGGTTTGTAGAGAGATTTTCATCCATTGCAATTGCCATTGACAGTGACTTTGACCAAGTTGACCAAAAAGAAGGTGAGGTTTCAATAGTCATATAAGTGTGAAAGGAGTTTCCATACATTGATGGTTTGTCTTACTTCAACCCCTTTATCTAATGTTATCAAAAGGTTCAAATGGGTTTGTTGTATATTATGATGTCTCATAGTTTGGATTAGGTTGTGTATTAATGCAATACGTGAAGACCATATAATATGCCTTAAGACAACTCAAAGTCCATGAAAGAAATTATCCCACTCGTGATCCTAAATCGGCAGCGATTGTTTTTGCCTTGAAGATTTGGCAGCACCATCTTTATAAGGTACATGTCGATATATTCACTGACTACAAAATATTGTAATGTGTGATTGGCCAAAGGGAATTGAACCTTCGGCAAAGAGGGTGGCTTGAGCTATTAAAAGATTATGACATGAGTGTATTATACCATCTAGAAAAGGCAAACATGGTTTCTAATGCCTTAAGTCAGAAATCTATGAATAACATTGCTCATATAAGGGATGAAAAATGGAGTTGGTTAAGGAGGTTCTTCAATTGTCCCACTTGGGTTTTAGGTTGAGTGACTCTAATAAGGGTGGTATTTTAGTTCATAATAGTTCAGAGTCTTTACTAATGGTAGATGTAAAAGCAAAACAAGACATAAATCTGGTTTTGGTGGAGTTGAAGAAGTTGGTGGTTGAAAAAAAGATTAACATTTTCTAATAAGGGGGAGATGGAGTACTTCGTTACCAAGGTCAATTTTATGTTCCTAATGTTGATGACCTAAGCGAGATGATATTGGCTAAAGCATATAAATCTCGGTATTTCATTCATCTTGGATCCACCATGATGTATAGACTTAAGGGAAGTATATTTGTGAAATGGTATGAAGAAGAATATAGCAAAGTTTTTGGTGAAATGTTAAAATTGCAAACAAGTTAAGTTTGAACACCAAATACATGGAGGTTTTCCCCATGATATTAAAATTCCTAATTGGAAGTGGGAAGATGTGAATATGGATTTTATAATGGAATTGCCTCATACCCATAAGCAATATGATTTTATTTAGGTAATCATTGATAGAATTACCAAATCATCCCATTTTCAATTGATCAAGACTTCTTATGGTGTCAAAGATTATGCAAAGATGTATATTCGAGAATTGGCAAAACTTCATCGTGTGCCTTTGTATATTATTTTATTCTTGTGGTACTCAATTCACTTTACATTTTTGGAAGTCCTTTCAAAAATTTCTTGGTACCAAGGTTAAACTAAGTACCATTTTTTGCCCTCAAACCAATGGGTAAACTGAGAGAATGATTCAAACATTGGAAGATATGTTGAGGACATGTGTACTTTATCTCAAGGGTACTTGGGATGGTCACCTACCACTGATTGAGCTTTTATACAACAATAGTGTCATGACCCAAAAGTGAGGCCTAGATGTGACATGTCAATGGAGTACTCGAAGGTCCTCTATCAAGCCATCATAGCATCATCACACACATCATCAGTTCGGAAGTGTGGAAAGTAATCACATAACACATAATTCTAAGGGAAATGGGGCTATAGACTCAAGCTATGGGGATGTTTTCGGGAATGGGATAAGAATGAATCAAATAGTACATAACAAGTATTTCTAAGGGGCGTCTAAGTAGGACTTAAGCTATGGGGGCACACCGGGGTTATGGGACTTTTCAAATAAGCACATTCCCAATATTCACAAACCCATAAGCATAATCATAAGCATAAGCATAATCGGAACATCATTTCCATAACATAATCCCATTAGTCATAACATCCCAAAATAAGCATAATACAACGTGCAAGAGTATAGTGTGTCCAACCTTGCCTCTACATAGAAAGAGCGGGGCCTCAACATAGTTTGAGGCTCACCCTCAACACATGAAATGAGAAAGTAAAATAATACAAGTAAGAGGAAAGTAGATGTTGCCCTTGGACAAAGGGCTCACCACAAGAAAATAGCTTCAAGAGAATCACTCGTCGGGCAAAGGTAGATAGAGGTCGTCACTGGTACCTACACGATTAGAACATGTAGACAATAGTATAGGTTAGCACAATAAAAAACTAAGTATGCGGGCATGCAATGTGGGCACATAAACCTATAACAACCTACATGGCAAGGGCACATACATAAAAGAGAATATAAGAAGGGACAATATAACAAGATGCCATGATAATCATGATGCATGAAATTCCATAATGTGTATAATATAGAGGGGATGAAACCATAACCGACATCCAAATCTATGTGAGCTACAAAATGAACTTATTACTTGCCAAAGGTAATCTACACCACACCTTATGGGCCTTCCATTTCAGTGTAATGGCCACCTTCCTTACGAGTCTCCCATTTTGGAAGGATTTACATAACATATCATATCATATCATATCATATCAAAGCATACCTTACGGGTCTCCCATTTTGGTAGCAACCTACGTAGGCACATAGTTTTGGGAAAGGAGTGGGACCCTTGGAGATAGCCCACTTACCACTCCAATCCTTCTCGATACTAAGTCATCATCCCACAAGAATACATATACATATACATGCTTTTAAAATGGAAACTTGACACATAAACATCAAACCATGCATAATTGAGCTTAAAAGCTAAATCACTTTCATTACTCTTATGCATACTTAACAAGAGTCAAACATATTTCATAATTATGCATCATGGGCTAAAAAGCCAAACAAACTTTCATGTCAAACTTCATGCATAAGAGTAGCTCCATACTTATCATACTTGTCAAATCATATTGGCGTAAACATCCATGTTGGTCAAAGATCCATATCATAGATTTAGTGTGATCACAACTTAGTCATAACCCATACTTGTTCAAAATCATAGTCATAAACATGTTTGGGACTTAGCCCACATCAAAACTTCCATCAAAATATCCATGAATCCTGCATGCAATTCCATGAGGAACAATGGAAATAGCATGGGTACTAGAATTCATACTTTAAATTAAAGTCAAGAGTAGTTCATGGGAAATTTAAGTCAAGCCAATCTTCAAAGCATCATTTGAATACTACCCATGCATAAATCAAGAGTAAAAGTGACATGCATAACTTGATCATCATCAAAACCATTTAATCTTCACATAATTCCAACTTAAATCAACTTTAAATTACCTAATTTCAATATCACATAATCCCATGCAATTAAATACTTTAAAATTTAAAGAACACAACCTTAAAGAAAACTTAAAATCATAATTTAAAGAGGAGGATTCTTGGGTCTTCATGGATGAAAGAGAATCCATGAATCAAACCCACATACCTTGAAATTGACCAAGAGAATTGAAGAATTTCACAACAAGGATGATCTTCCCCAAATTTCTTCAAGCTTTCATCAATGGAGGTCAAGAGGATTGAGAGAATTTCAAAATGGATTGAAAAGTGTTAGAACGGATGAAAAGGCTTCAGGGTTTGATTTAGGGGGTTTAGGAGACCTTAGAAAGCCTAAAAGGGGCATATGATCTAATTAAATTATGAATTAACCATTAATAAAATGGACTAATTAACTGAAATAGTGTCACATAGAAGGGCTACAGTGCCCGTCAACTGGTACATGGTCCGTGTACTGGACCATGAAGCAACATTTGATCTCATCTTCGGCTTGAACTCTCGGAGGACTTTCAAGATCACTTCCGGAGGGTCTCACAGAATATGTAGCTGCACACTGACCATGTACTGGTCCGTGGAGCATCACTTGGTCCGTAGTCAAGCCCCGAACCCTTACCAAGTTTTTGCCCCACTTCACGGGCCGTGAAGTGTCTCACGGACCGTGAGGTGGTCCGTGTTACTTGCCTTGGTCCTTGGCTGGGGTCCTAGACTCTAGGAGCTTAATGTACCATCACACGATCAGCTTCACGGACCATGGACCATCACATGGTCCGTGGTCTAGCCCTTAGCCTATTGCCAGAACCTTGTTTCCAGCGTCCTTTTAATTACGGACAGTCTCACTGTTGTGGCCATACATTTCTCATACAAACTCCGAATTGAGTGAAACTAGTTGAATTTTAAAGATAACTCAAATAGATTCAATTTGATATATAGAAGCCCACATTGTTTAACCCATAACAAAAGTTATGATCTTTCAAAGTACACTGGCTAACCAACTTCACAATCTCACCAAAAGGTCTATTTTGAATCCGGCCACTTAAATTCAACTCATGGCTACCAAAATTCAACCACGACCAGTTTAAAACTATCCTTAACCAACCATTATGAAGTTCAAAATTTTTTGGATCGTTACAAATATTTACCAAGCTAGCATCCAAATTACCCATTTTGAAGCTTTGTATGGTAGGAGATGTAGATATCCAGTGGAATGATTTGAAGTAGGTAGAGTAGCCTTGATAGGGTTTGAATTTGTGTTTGAGGCTATCAATAAGATGAGTCTTGTTAGGGAATGAGTGAAGGCTTCCCAAAGTTTTCAAAAGTCATTTTCAAAAATAAAGAGAAAAAGAACTTAAATTTGATGTTAATGATTAGGTCTACTTGACAGTCTATCCAATGAAACGTGTTATGCATTTCGGTAAAAGTGGAAATCTTGGTCCCTGGTACGTAGGCTCATTTAAGATCCTAAGGTGTATTTGTAAGGTGAGCTATGAGCTAGATTTTCTATTAGAATTGGCCTAAGTTCATCTAGTATTTCATGTGTCATTGTTGAGGAAGTGTGTGGGTAATCCAAATTCCATCATCCCATTGGAGAGTGAAGCTGTTGAAGAGAATTTGACTCATGAGAAAATTTTAGTTGAGATTTTGGACTGGTAAGTTAAAATGTTGAGAAATAAGGGATTTGTGTCTGTTAAGGTAGTATTGAGAAATCAACAAGTTGAGAGTGCAATATGAGAAGTAGAAGAGGATATGGTGACACGTTATTCTTATCTCTTTTCATCCATTCCAGCCCAATGTACTTAGTTATTCATACTCAAATCCTCCAAATTCCTATATTTCAACTTTTTCATGCCATAACATATGCATGCATACTCATGAAACAGATTTTGAATGATGTTTTATGCAAAAGTTTGAAAATTTTATAAAATTGATGTTTAGGTTACGTTATTGCATTCATGTTGGATTGTTACATAAATAATCCATTCTACTCAAGCTAGTGTGGATCTCATTTAATGATGAATATTCCCAAGAGGCATATATTATAATACCTCATAAGTTGAAAAGTCGTAACAAGGAGGAAAAATTCAAATTTGGGACTGGTACAAGGACAACAAGCCTATTCTATGACATATGTAGTGTTTTATGGGTCGTAGATAGGGCCTCATAGATGACCCCCAATTTTAGAATTTTTTTAAGGAAACTTTGGGTGAATTATGAGTGGGTGTATGAGTTGTGATTTGTTGTATGGATCGTGGATCGAGCCCATAGTTGAGATTTAGAAAGTGGAAAATTTGACTCAATAGGACTAAACCCCTTTATAGATCATAGATGTCTTGATGGGTCATAACATGTGTTCATAGATGGGGTCCTAGAAGGGGTGGAAATTTACCAAGTGTCACGGTAATGAACAAGGATTCTCTATGAGCCATCATTTGCTATACATGCCATAGCCATTGGCTCGTAGATTAGGACAGTGATGGATGAGAATTGGCTAAGTATGAGGTCCAAGTACAAGTTGTTTTACGACTTGTATAAGGAATTGCCAGTCGTATCTTGGTGTAATGATTTTTGGTCTAATTTTAAGGTTTTGGATAGTGTTCTACAGACGAACAGGATGGACCTGTAGAACCATTAATTCATAAAAGGAGTCTTGTAGTTTAGGACACTGAACCATCATCAGCGGCCAGGATTTATGAAACCCTAGAGTACGAGTCGTACATGAGTCTACAACTCATAAAAGAATCTCATAGACCTAGTCCAATAGAATAATGAGGGGAATTTTAATATTTCCTACCTTCTTAACTACTAAACTACATTGGTTTGGTCCTAAAACTACCCAATAATCATCCGAACCTTCTCAATTTCCCTTTATTCTCACCTAAGTCTCAAATCACAAAATATCTCTCACGTTTCTCCCTTCTCAAGATCTCATTGAAGATAAATCTAGGACATTTAATTCTTCCATTGATTTTCCAATTTTCTTCAATCAAGGCATCCAAGGTACATGGGTATTCATCCATAGGTCCCTTCCACCCATGCAGCCAAAATAATCCTAAACTTTTCATCAAATTCCAAGTATGAAATTTGTGGATTTTTATGATTTACATTAAATTACGTGAATTATGATGTATACTATGATTATCTATTTAATTTTGCATAGATTATTACAAATTGCATGATTTTTAAGGTTTACAAGTGAATTCTTGTACATGCAAATCTAGGGTTCTCTCAACTTTGATTAAATTTATACTATTCAATATGATTATGCATGTTTTTAATAAAGTTTCATGATTTAATAAAGTTACGTGATTTAAAGCCAATTATAAGGGTGACCTCAGACCCTAATGACACTCCATATGGAGGTAGAGATCATAGTGATATATTACATGAATCACATACAAATGAGCTACTCTATGAACAAGTTTCTAAGATTTGAATTGGTACATATGAATTGTCTTTCCTACCTGACAAGTATGAGAAAACTATGAATTATGATTTATGGCAAGCTTATAAATTCATGACAAGTATGATTTTATGACATATATTATGTGGGATTTTGAATTCGCACTATGAAAACTTTGAGGTGGGGACTCAATCTAAGAGGTCCTTAGTAGCAATCTCTAGTCGTATGACTATATTTCCATCATAGGATTTATTGCCAATATGGCCTAGCTAGTGGATCCACATATAGAACATGTTCAGGACATATGCCTAGTGGGATAGAGTTTTACCTTGGCAAGTCAACTCCCTTTTCTCTGATGTACGGGTAGACATTGGGACTCCATGTTATAACTCGCATGGTCTTATTGTAGGTTATGGTTACTATCCCACATATGTATGGTCCTTTTATGATTCATCACTTCCTTACTTTTACATTATTCTCATATGATTTGCTTGTGCATTGACCATTCTTATAATTACTTATGCTTTTAAATACAACTCTCATCATGATATTTACTTGGTCAATTGCACTATATGATCTATGATTAATTGCATTGACCACATACTTAGTAAATTCAAATGTGCTAACACATATTTCTTTGCCAATATTTTTTATAATGTAAGGGAGGGCTCTCATTCTACACCTCACTCATGTGGCTACATTTTTGGTGTACTTTAAGTTTTTTTGGTGAGTCCTCATGCTTCCAGGGAGAACCTAGTTTATTACTTCCCTTGTCATTTGGCTTATGTTGAAATTTGATACTATTACTTTTCTTATTGAGGGTGAGCCAATAACATGTCCTAAGACCCCCTCCTATGTTAGATCTATCAGAGGCATGTTTGGATTGTATGGAGTTTGTGTCGTCCTATATGCTATGCTATGTTTCTTGGATTTCTTATGAATTTCCTCATTATGTTTTCCTTATTTATTTATCTTATGTATGTTTGATATGTTAACAGTCTTGGTTGGGATTTCTTCGAGAATTATAATTGTCGTGTTACACCTAGGGCCTAGCTTAGGTTGTGACATGATTAGGAAACCTTTCTCGAGGTGCCTAACTTCATGAATTTGGTCTCCAATGCATGAATCTATCTAGCCAAAGGTCTTTTAGCCGTAGTCAACTAAGCTAGACTACCCATACTTATTGGCTTTCGGCTAAATTTTTCTGCCACCATATTAGTCTTACCCAAGTGGTATTAGATGGTGATAAAAATAATCCTTAAGCAATTTTGTCACGACCCAAGCCTAGGTCCTACACGTGACCCGACGAATGGGAAACCCCAAAGAAATCCAAACAAGCCTCTTAAAATATCATTTGCACATCCTTGGTTACGGAAGCATAATTAAACAATCAAGCAAGTAACAAATAATTCTAAGGGAATACGGACTTTGGACTCAAGTTATGGGGAATTTTTAAGGAAGAGAATTTGCATGAATCACATAACAATTAAAGTTTATTGGGCGGGTAAGTATAACTCACACTATGGAAATGTTACTGAGACTTGGAAATTCCATCACATCATCAAAAAATATCAACACATAGAAGGGAATAGAGACTAAGGAAAATCTTGCAAATCTTATAAACATAATGGGATTCAATCCCAATATATACATTTTTATATCCAACGACACATATAATACGAATGGAATATGGTCTAAGACATCTCCTGGGGTCACCCTCAAAACATAAGTATCCAAAATTATACAAGTCTTAATTAAAGCATGAATTTAAAGTGGATATTGTCCCCGAAGTGGAGGACTCTCCAATTGGAGTCTTCAAATGATCCGACTAGCCACGTGGAGGAGGATGTACAGGAGCTCCAATCCCTTCCTGATTAGATCATGTAGGCAAAACAAGTATATGTTAGTACTTAGAATGTACTAATATGCAGGGTGCAATGCAACAATGACACAATACACAATTTACAAGATGCATACTCATATTCAAAGGATATAGGTTAAATATATAATGAATGATCAATGCCTTATTCAAAATATGCATGAGGATAGCCAAATCATAAATCATATCATACTTAGATACAAAAGGACCATAACTGTCATGACCCGGATAGGGGCCTAGATGTGACATGGAGAAAGAGGACCCGAAGACCCTCGATCAAGCTATCATAGCATCATTACACACATCAT